>CAMZMU010000038.1:66205841-66465765 GCA_947311845.1 Poa pratensis
GGAAAAACCCTAACGTTTCCGTCTACCCCCATAGACGTGCGTCGAAAGGGGTAGCCCAGTGGACTTTTTGCTTGGTTGTGTTATGTTAGGCCATAGGAACATGAGAAACCAAAGTCTACCCCAAATCGACACAATTCCATCCGGTTCGCCGAAAGGGGAGTTTTCACCTCTAAGTGCAGAAACTCACTAGAGAGAAAGTGAAGCCGGTGATGTCGGTCACACGTAGGAGTAGATTCTTGCACATTTACAACACACAACTCACTTGTATACATATGGTATGTCACAACCTAGGTTTGGGTGGGTTCCGACGCTCCGGGCCCCGCTTCGGTGAAACCCTGAATCCGCTGGAAAAACCCTAACGTTTCCGTCTACCCCCATAGACGTGCGTCGAAAGGGGTAGCCCAGTGGACTTTTTTGCTTGTTGTGTTATGTTAGGCCATAGGAACATGAGAAACCAAAGTCTACCCCAAATCGACACACATTCCATCCGGTTCGTCCCGAAAGGGGAGTTTTCACCTCTAAGTGCAGAAACTCACTAGAGAGAAAGTGAAGCCGTGATGTCGGTCACACGTAGGAGTAGATTCTTGCACATTTACAACACACAACACACTTGTATACATATGGTATGTCACAACCTAGGTTTGGGTGGGGTTCCGACGCTCCGGGCCCCGCTTCGGTGAAACCCTGAATCCGCTGGAAAAACCCTAACGTTTCCGTCTACCCCCATAGACGTGCGTCGAAAGGGGGTAGCCCAGTGGACTTTTTTGCTTGGTTGTGTTATGTTAGGCCATAGGAACATGAGAAACCAAAGTCTACCCCAAATCGACACACGATTCCATCCGGTTCGTCCGAAAGGGGAGTTTTCACCTCTAAGTGCAGAAACTCACTAGAGAGAAAGTGAAGCCGGTGATGTCGGTCACACGTAGGAGTAGATTCTTGCACATTTACAACACACAACACACTTGTATACATATGGTATGTCACAACCTAGGTTTGGGTGGGTTCCGACGCTCCGGGCCCCTTCGGTGAAACCCTGAATCCGCTGGAAAAACCCTAACGTTTCCGTCTACCCCCATAGACGTGCGTCGAAAGGGGGTAGCCCAGTGGACTTTTTTGCTTGGTTGTGTTATGTTAGGCCATAGGAACATGAGAAACCAAAGTCTACCCCAAATCGACACACGATTCCATCCGGTTCGCCGAAAGGGGAGTTTTCACCTCTAAGTGCAGAAACTCACTAGAGAGAAAGTGAAGCCGGTGATGTCGGTCACACTAGGAGTAGATTCTTGCACATTTACAACACACAACACACTTGTATACATATGGTATGTCACAACCTAGGTTTGGGTGGGGTTCCGACGCTCCGGGGCCCCGCTTCGGTGAAACCCTGAATCCGCTGGAAAAACCCTAACGTTTCCGTCTACCCCCATAGACGTGCGTCGAAAGGGGGTAGCCCAGACTTTTTTGCTTGGTTGTTTATGTTAGGCCATAGGAACATGAGAAACCAAAGTCTACCCCAAATCGACACACGATTCCATCCGGTTCGCCCGAAAGGGGAGTTTTCACCTCTAAGTGCAGAAACTCACTAGAGAGAAAGTGAAGCCGGTGATGTCGGTCACACGTAGGAGTAGATTCTTGCACATTTACAACACACAACTCACTTGTATACATATGGTATGTCACAACCTAGGTTTGGGTGGGTTCCGACGCTCCGGGGCCCCGCTTCGGTGAAACCCTGAATCCGCTGGAAAAACCCTAACGTTTCCGTCTACCCCCATAGACGTGCGTCGAAAGGGGGTAGCCCAGTGGACTTTTTGCTTGGTTGTGTTATGTTAGGCCATAGGAACATGAGAAACCAAAGTCTACCCCAAATCGACACACGATTCCATCCGGTTCGTCCGAAAGGGGAGTTTTCACCTCTAAGTGCAGAAACTCACTAGAGAGAAAGTGAAGCCGGTGATGTCGGTCACACGTAGGAGTAGATTCTTGCACATTTACAACACACAACTCACTTGTATACATATGGTATGTCACAACCTAGGTTTGGGTGGGTTCCGACGCTCCGGGGCCCCGCTTCGGTGAAACCCTGAATCCGCTGGAAAACCCTAACGTTTCCGTCTACCCCCATAGACGTGCGTCGAAAGGGGGTAGCCCAGTGGACTTTTTTGCTTGGTTGTGTTATGTTAGGCCATAGGAACATGAGAAACCAAAGTCTACCCCAAATCGACACACGATTCCATCCGGTTCGTCCGAAAGGGGAGTTTTCACCTCTAAGTGCAGAAACTCACTAGAGAGAAAGTGAAGCCGGTGATGTCGGTCACACGTAGGAGTAGATTCTTGCACATTTACAACACACAACTCACTTGTATACATATGGTATGTCACAACCTAGGTTTGGGTGGGGTTCCGACGCTCCGGGGCCCCGCTTCGGTGAAACCCTGAATCCACATGTACCCAAGTTTGTTGTCATTCGTCTATGTACCCATTTTTGTTATTCGTCTATGTACCCAAGTTTGTTGTTATTCGTCTATGTACCCAAGTTTGTTGTCATTTGTCTATGTTTTGTTCTATCTTAGTTGCTACTACTCTGTTTCGATTAATTTTGATAAAAGTTGGTTTCACAAGCCCCACCCAAACCTAGGGTTTCGCTGGAAAAGGATAGCGGAGCGCAGGAATAATTTGCGCGTGGGCCTACCACATAATACAATATATTATAATAAAGGTCTAAAAAATTATAATATTATTGTATAGTACAACTTAAATAAATTAGGGAATATGGACTAAATTAGGGAATATATTGACTAAAAAAAAAAGGATACGCCGACGGCATTGCCGTCGGCGTAGTCTTATCCACTTACCAAACCGCGCCCGCGCGCGTGGTCGTCCCCAACCCACCCACCCCCCCCCACACACACACACACAGCACGCTCCTCTCCTCCACCCCCCGCGCCGCCGCCCCCTCGTCCCCCTGCTCGATCTCCGGCCACCGGCGGCGCCGCCCTCGTCCTCTCCTCTCCTCCAGCCCAACGTCGACCGCACCCACACCCCAGCCTCTCCTCTCCTCCACCCGCGCCGCATCCGGTCCGAGCAGCGCCGCATCCGGTCCGAGCAGCACCCCCCGCGTCGAGCAGCGCCGCCCCCGCGTCGAGCAGCGCCCCCCCTCGAGCAGCGCCGCCCCCCGTCGGCCCAGCCATCCCGCATTGCCGCCGCTCCCCTCCCCTCTCCGGTACACCCTATTCCTCCTCATCCCCTCCCTTCCCCTCCTCTCTCCTTGTCCTCACCACGGATTTGAGCTCACCACGGATTGTGTTAGTGATTGTGTCGGTGTTTAGTGTTAAAAATTATAGGATTTTAGGAGTAGGATTTTAGGGATTTTAGGGATTTTAGGAGTAGAAATTATCCACTGTAAATGTAGTATTGTCCACTGTAAATTAGATTTTGTTCATCAAAATCCATGTTATAATAATTGTTCATTTAGTACAAAAGAATGTTGTATTTAGGGAAGTGTTGGATGGGTCTTATTATCTTAATGCGGGATGGTTTGGTGTTAGGTTTACTAAATTGTGAACATTTTCAAAGAAATAACCAGTAACAAAGTTTTTGCTACCATAATAATGATTAATAACGCAACACATGCAAAATAATGTAGCAAATAAAATGTTGTTGACAATTATTTTTCATATATTCATTTCATATATGACTAACCCTGTATCAAATGCTTTTACTTAACTAAGTATCATGTCGGAGCCGGAGCGAAAGTTTCGTGGTGTTCACCGGAGACCCACGAAGATCCCGACTTGGGCAGCTCAGATCACAGTGGATCACAGGAAGATCCAGCTTGGTACTTTCAGGTGCCCGTGGCAGGCGGCCCGCGCCTACGACTGCGCGGCGGTCCAGCACTTTGGGGCGAGAGCGATCCTCAACTTTGAGGATGAGCGGAGCGTGGCGCACATGTTAGCGCCAGATGGCATGAGGATCGCGACGAAGGCCGAGGAGAGGGAGCACCGGCAGGCAGAGAGGCTGCTCAGGGCGCGCCACCAGCGCGAGGATGACCCCTTGGTCAAGGATCTCCTCCTTGATCCCCAGGTGATGGCGGTCCAGTACCAGGTCTTGAGCGAGAGCCGGCAGCAGCGCGGGCAGGGCGAGGCCGGCCCCTCCGGCACGCAGCAGCAGGGCGAGGACTCTAGCAGCAGCCTGTCCTCTTGTTGGGGCCGCTTGGACGACGTCACTGACACCGGCGCGAGTCGAGTTTAGGATGTCTATCATCCTACCTGTCGTACTACTAGACTTATCTTGCTACCTGTTGTACTGCTAGACTTATCATACATGCTACCTATGTATTATTGTGCTACTTGTCTATATGTGTTATGTTTAGCTAATATGGTTACATCGTTCTATGGTTTATTCTGTTTTATGTTTAATTATTAGGTAAAATGGAGGGATATTTGCTTATATATTTCGATTGTTTGTACTTTTCAGATGACGTAGCTTCCTCTCGGCCTTCTCCGGCCACCGATCACGCTTCGAGGGTATAAATCTTTCGCCTCTCTTGCTGCATAGGTTTATTTTGGTCTAGATCACCAAGTCAGTCGCGTAACCCGAGTCAGATCCCATCCGGAAGGGTTACAAATTTATAAATATGCAGGATTGTCCATCTTTGCATATTTATAACCGTAACACTTCCGGGTTGTCCTGTTGGACAGTCCGAGTACGTGTAGATCGGGTCGTGTTCCACGTTCTACCCCTTCCTGAGACGGAATTTCGGCAGCACCTCCCTGTTGTGCACAACCGAGACGTTTTCTGAAGAACACGGGGAGGTGCTGCCGAAATTCCGTCTCGGGTCGGGGTAGAACATGGGACACGACTCGATCTACACGTACTCGGGCGGGATAGGCCCCTACCTATTAGAAGTGTATGTGAACCCTTGCATGTTGTAAAAGATAAAATTTGGCCGTAATAAAATGGTGACATTGCATGCAAGAAAATAAAAATATGATGCATTTAATTTCATGTTATTATTATTTGGCTCACAGTAAAGCAGCAGAGGATGGCACATAATGGGTGGATGTACAGTGGCCGAACTAGTTTGGTTGACAAAACAGATGAGTGGGTATGGAAGACGCATTTGTTAGTGAAGGAGTTAGCGCGTAAGGGTTCAGAGTCAGGCGCTCGTGGACAGTGCCCTTGCCCTCGTTGCAAGTTTCGTACACGTCAGGGAAAGGATGATATGATTAAACACCTCTTCTCTCGTGGGTATATGCCGAACTTCGTGACGACAGTCAACTTTGATGAGTACGAGCGCGAGAGTGGCAGGGTGATGCGGCAGCGGATCAATGGCAATGAAGATGATGGGATTAGAAACTGGCTAGATGATCTCCGTGCTGGCGACATGCCAGATTCGCCACCATCACGGAGGAACCGGAGGAACCTCCAGAACCGGAGGAACCGCGTGAACCGGAGGACCCAGAGCCAACCGCGAAGGCCTTCTTTCATATGATGGCCTCGTCTCAGAGGCCTCTGTACGAGGGTGCAAAAGTTTCTCAGCTCGATGCCATCTCGCAAGCACTAGCCAACAAGCTCCAGTATGGCAGCACCCGTTCATGCTTTGAAGCGCATCTGCAAACAACTGGTAACCTGTTGCCTGAAGGGCATTGTCTGCCTCAAAGCATGTACGAAACGAAGAAAATCCTGCGAGATCTCAGCATGGATTATCAGAAGATAGATTGTTGTCCAAAAGGATGCCTTTTGTTTTGGAAACAGTTTGCCAATGACAAGTACTGTATCTTGTGTAAGGCCTCTAGGTATCATGTGGTAAAAGGACCCGATGGTACGAAGACGCAGTCAAATGTCGCCATTAAGATTCTTCGTTACCTCCCATTCATACAAAGAATCAAGCGGCTTTACATGAACAAAGAGTCTGCCACACAGATGCAATGGCACAAAACGGGGAAGAGATACAAGGATGAGCACGACCGGGAATTGATGGGACATCCATCTGATGGTACGGCATGGAAGAACTTTGATGCGAACCACCCCGATGAGGCAGCAGATGCTCGAAACGTGAGAATCGCGATAGCAACCGATGGATTCAATCCATATGGTTTGTCGACTACCGCGTACAGCTGCTGGCCCGTGTTTGTTATTCCGCTCAATCTCCCTCCTGGAGCCCTAATGCAAAAGAAGACCATGTTCCTCTCGCTGATCATTCCAGGTCCTGAATATCCGGGGAAGAATTTAAGTATGTACATGCAGCCAATTGTGGATGATCTGAACCACTCTTGGCACCACGGGACGTTGACATATGATCGTGCATCGAAGACAAACTTCTTGATGAAAGTTTGGTATCACAATTCCATGCATGACATGCCCGGGTACGCCCTATTCTGCGGATGGTGTACAGCTGGTAAGTGGCCATGCCCAGTGTGCAGGAACCGACTTGAGTTCATGTGGCTAACGGCGGGACGGAAGTATTCCGCGTTTGACACACATCGAAAGTTCCTCAAAAGAGGGCATCCGTTTAGAGAAGACAAAAAGAACTTCAAGAAGGGCAGAGTTGAGCGTGAAGAAAAAGCGATACCAACTTTCGATGGTGCAGCTGTTGACGCCGAGCTAAGTGCTCTCGTGCCTGCTGGGAGAAAAGGCCCACGATATGTGGGATATGGTGTGTCGCACAACTGGACTCACGTGGCAGGCTTGACGCAACTCGAATATTACAAGGACCTCGAACTTCCCCATAGCATCGATGTGATGCACACCGAAAAGAATGTTGGAGAGTCCCTCTTTCACACAATCCTGAACATTACCCCGAAGTCGAAGGATAATGTTAAGGCTAGAGTTGATGTTAAGAAGCTCTGTGATAGGGAGAGAATGCACATGAAGCCTCCTGAAGGCCGTCAAAAGAACTGGTTCAAGCCGCATGCTGACTTCTGCCTTAATAGTATGCAAAGGTCTGAGGCATTCCATTGGCTCAAATTCGTCGTGATGTTCCCTGATGGCTATTGTTCGAATATAAGTAAGGGAGTCAATATACAAACGGCAAAAGTCACCGGGCTCAAGAGTCACGACTATCATATATGGATTGAGCGGCTGCTACCGGTGATGGTTCGAGGGTATCTCCCCGACCGTGTCTGGCGAGTGCTCGCGGAGTTGAGCCATTTCTTCCGCACGCTCTGTGCTAAGCAAGTATGTCCCCTGATTATTCAGAAGCTGCATGAACTAGTGCCGGAGTTGCTGTGCAACTTAGAGACGATATTTCCGCCAGGCTTCTTTACTCCGATGGCACATCTTGTTGTGCATCTTGCGAATGAGGTACTCTTGGGTGGACCGGTGCAGTTTCGTTGGCAGTTTTGTATTGAGAGAGAGTTTAAGTATATTCGAACCAAATGTGGAAACAAAAATAAGATTGAGTCATCCATAGCCGAGGCAACTATCCTTCAGGAGATGGCAGACGCCAGGCTAACGTACTACCCCGATGATGTTCCCACTATGCATAACCAGGCCTCTCGGTACAATGTCGACGAGCCCAAGCGAGACCCCAAGCTCGTCCTCTTCCAGTGTCCCGGTGGCAAGAGCGGTGGCCCAACAAGGTATAACTTGACCAATGATGAGCTGGAGTGCATAATGCTCTATGTGCTTATGAACATGAAGGAAGTGACCCACGACGAGCAGGGAGAAGAGGGCAGTTTCCTTAGGTAAAATGGGGAACAAATTACTTTGCAACTACTATCATGATTTCGTTCTAATACGTATTTTCTCCTTTTAGTCAATTCACGGATGAAATGTGGTCGGGAACATCAGATGGACCCAATGAAGCCGCGTTGGACACTCTTTTGAAAGCCTGCCCCCGGAAAGAAAAAATTCACGGTTTGGTTCAGGGAAAAGGTAATTTCAAACCTGTCCCTTCTACCTTGCAATTCGTGTATTATCCCTCTTACTAATGCACAAAACAATTTGTACTTGTAGGGAGCTGATCCCAACGTTGTGATGTCAGATGAGTTGAGATGTGTCTCCCAAGGTTGTAACCGTAGAGTCGAGAAGTATGATGTGAATGGGTACCGCTTCCATACAGAGCATCACCAGAACAGTCGGCCTAATGCAAAGACTATAAATACCGGGGTCTTCACCAAAGGAGCCGGTAATTATGATTACTACGGAAGGTTACAGAACGTATATGAGCTGACGTTCAATAACACGAACATAATCACTCAAGCTTGTTGTGTTCAAATGCCACTGGTTCGACCCTGAGCATGGAACCAAAAGTACCCCTTCCATTGGGTTAGTTGAAGTTAAGCCTTCAACCACCTACAATGGATCCGATGTCTTTGTTGTGGCTCACCAAGCCTTTCAAGTTTATTATTTGCCCTACCCATGCAAGAAAGAGGGACTCATTGGTTGGGAAGTCGTGTTCCATGTATCGCCACGTGGTAAGCTACCCATGCCCTCCGAAGACGATTACAACAACATTGACCCTAAAACATACGAGGGGATTTTCTATCAAGAGGAACAAACCTTTGGGGACTTTGGCATACAAGGTCTTGAGGACCGCGAGGACAATGCACAAACAGGTGGTGACGTAGTGGTGAATCTAAAGGATATAGATATGCTCAACAAGTTACAGAGTGATAGTGATGACGATGATGAGCCTCCACCGTGCGAGGAGGTTCCAATATACAACACTCGTGATAGTGATGTTGATAGTGATGTTGAAGTGATGATGACAACCCAGGACTTAACTATGAGAGTGATGATTAGGGGTGAGGGTCTTTTATGTCCTTTTGCGTACTATTTACTTTTCAACATGCTTCTTCTTAATTGCATTACGTCTTTATTCTTATTTACTACATTTTTCAACATGCTTAAAAGTTTATCCTTTCTCAATGCAGGTGATTGACCAAGATGAGCCAAGGCAAGGAATCATCGGCCTCGGGCTCTCGGGAGGTGTAGGATGTTTCGGGTGTAGCGTGTGTGAATTCGAACTTGTTTGGAGTTTGTATGAATGCTTGGATGAATTTGAATCATGTTTGTGTCATTTGGATATGTATGTGGTGTTTTATTTGATGTTTCTGTGATGTTTTATAATTTGTGCAATTTTAATTGTATTTAAAATGCGCCAGAAACCAGCAGCAAAAAGTTTCAGAAACTGAAAATATGGTCAAGTCTACGCCGACGGCATTGCCGTCGGCGTAGTATGCTGCGGGGACGCACAGGATGGCGCCACGTCGACGCTGGAGGACCATATGGTCATCCCTACTGGCAACCTAGCCGACGGCACTGCCATCGGCGTATAGGTGGAGCAGACGGAGACGTCGACGTCCGTTTTGTGGGTCCCACTTCAGATACGCCGACGGCGACGGATACGCCGACAGCGTCCTACGCCGACGACGCTACGCCGACGGCGATCGTTGTACGCCGACGGCGGCCCGCCGTCGGCGTTTTGACGGTTTCCCGTAGTGGCAGATATGTTAGCTCATCTACTGTCCGATGAGTGCGTGGTAACGAAGCAAATCATCAGAACCGTCCGTCTTGGCCCGCGACGCGGCGTGGCGTGGCGTCCAGGACCTGCTTCTGCAGTAAAACCCGGCACGCCGCCACGCTTTTCGCGTCCGGATGCCGAGCACCATGTCAACCACGGCAAGCTATCTACGTACGCCGGAAGAATCTAGGAGTACCTGCTGCTTCTCTGCAACTTGCTTCGGTCTCAAGCTTTGTTCCCCCGTCGATCTTGTGCAAGTTACTGACATGTTCGTTGCGCGTGTAACCTGTGACGGTGCGCGCCGTCACGGAATTTGGGCCGTGTCGTCGTCGTCGTTACCTTACTTGCAAAGTACTGTAGACGCCACGTACGTGTGCAAAGCCTCTAGTAAAAGCCTCATGTTTCTTTGTACGCAACGGTCGTCTCGATCTAGTCTCCACGAGCTGATTTGGCGTCCTTGTGAGATCTCACACGTGAAAGTGGAAACGACGCAGGGTAGGGATGTAAGGATCGGATTTTGCCTCTACCATATCCTTTACCATATTTTTTCCTCGGATTCGGATCGGATTGGATAATGAACGATTGCGTATTCGGTGGCGGATATATATGGTCACGGATTCGAAACGGAAATGGAGCGGATTCAGGGCGAAAATAAAATTAGTCGGATCGATACGCACAATGTACATCATCAACCCGCAAAACTAAAAATAATCGCTCTACAACTTAATAACCTAACAAAGTTGTATTCCAAGTCTGTACAATGACCATTTATGTGAGTTGTTGTTCAACGGATGAACTACACAACTCACTAACTACAAATTGTGCTCTATTAGTTTAGACATTTTGGTAGAAAATCGGATTATTCGGATTATAACCATCAGATAATCCTAATTAATTTTCGGATAATTCATATTTGGATACCATATCCGGGTGTTCATTTCGAAATCGGATATCCTTATCCATCGGATTCTTTGAAACCGGATATGGATTCCTTAAAATGGATTCGGCGGCGGCGGATTCGGTACGGAAATTATCCTATCCGTTTACATCGGCTTTGTATAAAAAAATAGTTTAAAATTTGTTTTAAGCATGAGTTTTGTTTTTTCTGTCTAGGTCGCGACATATGTCGTTTACTCATGGAACTTTGCAGACACATGTGAGACATGAGCATGTATGATTAAAAAAAAATATTTGGAAAATATTAATAATTTTACTGTTTATCCTGCGAGCATATGCTCCCGGGAGCTTCCTCTTGCTCTTTAAATGCAAGCGATTCTTAAACACGGGTGCCTTATCAAACACTGAGGATTAGAAATAAAAACCAATGCTTGTCTATGTGGTAAAAAGACAGACGTATGCTGCTAAGTACCCCTCTAAGCATTACAGTTTGTTATACTCCTATGACGCTATCCGCATGCCTTACAGTACCCTAATAAGTAATAACACAATTGGAAAATTTCCCCCAAGTTGAACAAGTAACTCATCCATAACATGAGCACAAAAACACGGAAGTATTTCCCTGCAAAAAAAAAAGAATGTTACACAGAACTATGTGGACAACAGAATAATAGCACCGGTTCTACAAACTTGCAAGGAACATTTCAATGAGAGTACAGTCTCTTTAGGTAGAAAATTTGCTACATATAACACGACTATAGATGGCACCCGCCGGGTTCGGGCCAGGTTTGGCACCCCCAGACCCACACCTGGCCCTCCTCCCCGCGCACCTGGTCCTCCTCCCCACCCCCGCCACCCACCCCCATACCCGCCGGCGGGTCCAGAGCTCCACCAGCCACCCGCTGGGTACCCGCGAAGGTGCACAACGACACCACACACAGGAAGGGCGGCGGAGGAGCAACAACACAGGAGGGGCGGTGGAGGGTGGCGCAGGACGGCAGGAGGCAGGAGCGGCGCACCAGGGGAGGTCGAAAGGAAGAAAAGAAAAGAGGGCTGAGGAAAAGAAACGAGTGCTGGGTAGTTAGGGCTCTCTAACTCAATGACAGTTGGGTTTCGGGCCTGCGGGTTAAAGGGTACGAGTTTGGCACCCTCATACCCGCCTCCGCTAGACCTGACAGGTTTAGATTTTCCCCGATTATTAGACCCACAGGTTTTTTTTCTTCACCAAACTTCCCATTTGACACAGATACCCATCGGGTTAGCGGTATTGGGTATCCATTGCCATCCGGAAACACGACGGCATGCGGAAAGTCATTTTGGCTCCCGGGATCCAGTGATCCCACTATTTTCAAAAAATCAAAATATATTTAAAATTTTGAGACACATCTGAAAAAAATCATGTATGTTCTCAATGATTTATAATAGAAGCGTGCAAAATATCAATGCAAAATATTTTATATTATGGGCTACAGAAAAATGACAAAAGTTAGAAATTTGAAACTATACATTGTTCACTTTTTCTCACAACTGTACATTTGTCGTTGTTTATGTAGCTCCAAACGTAAAGTATTTTGAATTAAGATTTGCACGCTTATATGATAATCATTGAGAATATATATGATTTTCAGATTTTTTAACATTTAAATCTAATTTTTTGATTGTTAAAAATAGTAACTGAAACTCGGGAAGCACCAAATCTCCACTCGGAAGCTTACTAGCGTTGCAACGCGAAGTGGGAAGACGTGATCAAGAAGGAAGCTAGCTGAGTAGCTGCTGCCCATCACCGACAGCGAGACGTCCATGATCACACAACCAAAACAGGCCTGCCCGAAATCATGTCCCCAGCGGGGCCATTAACGATCATTACCTTAGACAAAAACACTTTTTTTTCTAGATGTAGACAAAAACACTTGGCACGCATGGCCGTCTGCTAAATAAAGAAAGAAAACGAGTGGAACGAGCACGCGTTGCCAAACTCTTCCTATTACATGGCATCGACGAGGTCGTGTCGAAACGTGCACTGCCGATCAAACGATCCAGATATAGATTAAAAGAGACTTGACGCCGAACAACCGTGAGATCAGCGTCCAAATAATCTGAACTTTGCCGCACGTTGTCAGGGCATCTCTAGCCGTTCGGCCCCCTAGACCAAAAACGGCGCCTTTTTGGACGGCCTTGGGGAACGCCGGCGCAAATTGACGTCCTGGGTTCGGCGTTTTCCCAGTCGCCGAACCAGACCGAACCCAGGCCGAACCCAGCCGGCCAATTTTCGGCCAAATTTTCAACATACAAATCAACCGACACATTAACTTTCGGTCAAGTTTTGGCCAAACTTTCGGCATACAAAATCACACATAATAGTTCAACATACAAATCCACACACAAATATTCAACATATAATCCATAGACAATAGTTCAACAATGCAAGCAAATAGAACAAACTAGGCATCGGCATGACCATTGCCTTTGCGCCTCCACAGGTTGCTCCACCAAATCATTCTGCAGCTGTGTATGCACCATGGAGTCTCGAATCTCCTTGTGTAGCCACAGCCTCAAGAATGACACTGCAAGCTCCTTTGTGCCCCTTGTACATGCCCTGCCATTCAAATGGACAGTTCTTCCATTGCCAATGCATGCAGTCGATGCTTCCAAGCATCCCTAGGAAGCCTCTTGCTTCATTGGTGGCCAGGATCCGGGCAGTGTCATCCGCATTGGGTGATCACAAGTATTTTGGCCCAAACACTGCCACCACTGCCCTGCAGTACCTGTTCAAGCATTCAATGGCGCAAGACTCGGACATGCGCAGATAGTCATCCTGAGCGTCAGCGGGAGCACCGTATGCAAGCAATCTCATCGCCACCATGCACTTCTGAATTGAGGTAAAGCCTACCGTGCCGGTGCAATTCGTCTTCAGCTTGAAGTAGGTGTCGAACTCTCGGATGGCATGCATGATGTCGAGGAAGAGTTGCCGTTTCATCCTGAAGCGGCGCCGGAACACAGCCTCGTCCTGCGTGGGGTGCTCGGCGAAGTAGTCGGAGTAGAGGATGCAGTAGCCTTCGTAGCGCTCTCGGCTTGCTCTTGCGGCGACCGGGCTTTGAGCCACCACGCCGCGGCTTCGCCTTTCGAGCAGGCCGGAAAGGCAGGCGAGGACAGCAGGTGCTCTTCATCGTCGATGTCGGCCTGGGCTTCCTCGTCGAGCAGTTCGGCGAGCAGATCCTCGTTGTCGGACCATGGCTGGGCGGACAAATCGCCGAACACCTAGTAGGCAAGGTGGGGGCGAACCTTCCCGAGAGTCTTCTTTGCGGCGAGATGACGGCGGAGGGAGAGGGGCGGCCGGCGGCGGAGGATTGGGCGAGAAGGCGGAGACTTCCTAGCTAGTTGTATGCGGCGGAGGGGAGGGGTGGATGCGGCGGCGACATCGCGGCGACGCGAGAGATGGGGAAAAGAAAGCGGCGCTGGGTGGGATATGTGCTATCACGCCGACAGCGCTGGCCACGCGCGCTTTTACCCCTCAGGCCGAACTCGGTGGGCTGGGTTTGGCTGGGAAGCGCCGGCACTAATTTCCGCCGATCCGGCGCTATTTGGTCTCCTGGGGGGGGGGGGGGGGGGGGGGGGGGGGGGGGGGGGGGGACTGGCGAAAAAACGGCGCTCCCAGGTCAAAACGGCGCTAAAATCGGCCCTGGGGGGTGCTGGGGGACGGCTGGAGATGCCCTCACGAACCTCGATTCGGAAGCGTCAAAAGATGATGCCAGTTCAGAAGTTTGCCCGGGATTGTATGTTTGCCTTGCACCCTGGACGACGCGTCACCTGCTTAATAGCCGGAAGCTTCCGTTTGATCGAGATCCACGGCCGGAAGAATCTACGTACCTGCTGCTTCGCCGCAACTTGCTTGGGTCTGAAGCTTTGTCCCCCTGTCTTCTGCAAGTTACTGACGTACGTAACCTTGGGCCGTGTCGTCGTCGCCGTCGTTACCTTCCTTGCAAAGTAGACTCCTGGGAGACTATCCAAATCACACGTGACGCATCCATAGATCTGCGCACGTACGTGTATTTTTTTCCTACACTATGTAGGCCGCGGCGGACGTAGATTGATTGCTCGGGCCCATTATTTATGCTAGCTGCATCTTCTTTGTGCATGTGTGATCAGGAAGAGGATTCTCCGGAGCCAGAAAAAACGTCACCGGTGTCAAACACAAGTTAACACACAATTTTCAGCTCATAGCAGTAACTACTCCGTACGATTTACATTGTGAAAACTAACATAAATAAAAATTAAAACTGCCAATGTACCATAATAATCAAATCCCGTTTACAAACGTAGTTATTTATATTTATCTTGGCCTCTACGTACCATCTTTCATCTTTAGAAAGGTCTATCACATCTAATTAATTGGTAGTTTGGCACTGAATATAAACTCCCTCCGTTCCAAATTAGATGACTTCCGTTTGTCTACATGCGGATGTATCTAGACATGTTACAAGTATAGATACATCCGTATGTGGATAAATAGAAGTCGTCTAATTTGGAACGGAGGGAGTAATTCTTTACTATGGGAAGTAAATGATGTAGTCATTCATGATTTCTCACCTGCTCGGTTATGTATAACAGTCTTCACTGTTTTCATATTGCTGAAAAGCACCTCTCCACTAATGCAGTGAAGATGCATGGGTAGTAATAATACTAACTTGTGGAGCCAACAGACCAGAGGAATGGCAAGATATTTGTTTGTACTGACCATCTACTTGGCAAAGTTTACAATTAGTTTTTAGTCCAACTAATTTTTCATGTAATTCCACGAATAAAAACCAGTTTTCACGAATGCATCAATCCCCCCCCCCCCCCCCCCCTTGGTTTTCAATAGAATTGTAAATCCACACGTATAACCCACCATCATTCTCCGTGAAAACTTGAAATCTGGTTATGGTCTTTACGGACCTCTTAAATAACTTTGTCTTATCTTTTAAATTGGGTCCTACCTATTCTGAGATTCTTATCAAATTAACTATACTAATATATTACTAAGTGGCGGAGCAGCCTGACAGGAATTGCATATGGGGGAGGGTGGAGGCGAAGAACTACTTTTTTCATTTAAGCCCTCCCCAAAAAAATCTCCAGGATTCGCACAAAAGCTTGGGGGAGGGGGGGGGGGGGGGGCGTGGCCCCCCCGGATTACACTAAGCTCCCACCCGTTATTACTTGACATTGGGCTGAGCAATTCATGATTAGAGGCATATTCTACGACCGTGCACCACCACCGTGCCACTCCAATCTTCTAAGTTTCTAACCTCCTAATTGCATTTTTTTTAACAAACTATCAAACCCTAAATTAAAAATGAAGAATCAGGATATCATGTAGTAGATTGCTCCCTGTAGCTTGGATCAGCGTTAGTACTAGTAGAATGTGGATGTGGCACTTACGGATCAATTCAAATCGGCAAAGTGAAGAGGAGCTGACAAACTGGACAAAGAGGTAGCGTGGTTCTTTACGGTGGGCGTTCTGAAAGAAGTCGATCGAGCAAGCAGGCGTGTTTTTGTAGCAATCAATTGATTCAACTGGTACCGAGCATGCTGTGAATATGTTTTAGTGTTCTACCGATCGATTGATGTATGGGACCTTGGTTGTTGCCTTTTTTTTACTATTGCAACTTTGGCCAATACAGAGCCGAAGTTGGATAGACTTAGCAGTGTGCCCTTGCGCTGGGGTCAAATAGATTTCTCCACCTGGGCCAATTTTATATTTGGGCTTAGAGTTTAAGGTACGGCTAGAAGGCGTCGGTGTCATTCGACCCCGACTCGACAATGTAGCTTCGCCCGTGTCCTCCAGCTCCAGGTAGGAAATGCTAGTTATTTCAGGTTGAAGATATGCCCACAAAAAATCATTTCAGGTCGAAGGTATGCCCAGAAACAATAATGATTAATTGAATAATCTTCTTTTCTTAAAAATATAATTTATATGATTACGGTTTTCTAATTCTTATTTGGGTGAGAATTAAGTTCGAGCTCACCCAACTTTAGAAACCGTCAGTTTTCGTCGTGATTCGTGCGGTTTGATGTGGTTGCAATCGATTTGTACATAAGTTGCAAATAAAATTTCTCAGTTGAACGTAGATTGCACATGATTTGCAGCTTAAGTTTTCTCAGTTGCTAGTGGGTTGCACATGAGTTGCAACTGAAATATTTCAATTACACCTGGGATGCACATGAGTTACAATTAAAATTATATGACATTCATCTGATTGACAATTAGGTTAACTCTCACTCTAATGATTAACATGGGTGACTTGTTTTGAGATTTTATTTTTAAGATGGTTTGTAAATTCGTCTCTAAACGGACTTCATATGACTAGAACACACATAAACAATAGACTGTCATATGTATTGGCTTGTTCACTGGTCATGGACTTGGAGAGGCCAAACCAATTAGACAAATAGTGCACCTGACAACCCTGAACTCTTGATCGAGTTTGATGATATATACAACTATCAAATCAGTCGTGTCTGTGTTGTATCTATTTTTGTATTCACGTATCATCCATGTGGGCAAACAACAATATGCCAAAATCGTCCTAATATATAAAAAACATTTTATAAAAATTGAGATTAAAAAATAAAATCAAGAAAAACTAAAAATAGAAAAGTGTAATCGTAAAAAATGGAAAAATAGAAATATCAAAGGCAGATAGTATTTGGAAAGGTCTATATCATTTGACATGCCATACAACACCTTCTCCTGGCGTGCCCGGTTGCTACAGAACTGGCAGATGTTGGAGTGGATGCAGGACTAAGTAGCCAGATTGGATGAGTCAGCGAAGAGATGTGTGGTCGCCCATCATTCTAGTCATGTGGAGCATTTCGACGATGCGGAATGACGTGGTGTTCAACGGGGCAACGGTCTCAGCGGAAAGACCAATTGACAAG
This sequence comes from Poa pratensis, assembly GCA_947311845.1. Classification (NCBI taxonomy): domain Eukaryota; kingdom Viridiplantae; phylum Streptophyta; class Magnoliopsida; order Poales; family Poaceae; genus Poa; species Poa pratensis. The sequence continues at coordinate 66,223,126 of CAMZMU010000038.1, forward strand.
ATTCAAGCGGAGGTAGAGCAGCAGAGGAAAGTGAAATGAACTAATTTGTGTGATTGTGTATAGCTTGTACCCACACGGAGGTCCCGTCTGGCATTAAAGTATTTTTTTCGATTTATTGAACCAACACTACAGTTTCTAAAAATAATGTAGCATTAAATGTTTTGACGTGTTTAGATGCAATGAATGATGTGGTTTTAAAAACTGAAGTATTGTCCAAATTTTCATATTTTTTTGCTGGATTGGAAATTTTCTCCGCGCGCAGCCAGGTCCGGTCTGGTCAGGCCCGAACAATATACTACGGAGTATTACTCCCAAGAATGGAATCAAGCCGAGTTTACTTGCTAGCCGTACATAAGGAGTATCGTGCGAGAGGTCACGGTCCGGTGCGTACATAAGACGGTGTCGGAATCGGAAGGCGAGAAGGAGCCCCCCAGGCCTACGGAGCGTAGCGGCGATGAATGAGGGAGGCAGAGCAACCACCGGGAGCCCGACCAGCCAACCGACGCTCTACTCGTCGGCGTCGCCCAGCCAGCCCCAGATAGCTAGGCCCGTCTATGCATGATGAGAGGATCCATGGTGGTGGCAGATACATTCTCGATCGTCTAGCTGTACACATGCGCCTAACAGCTCAGACACCGTGATTTACCTCTGTGCTTGCTACATATACATCCAAATGTGGATATATGGAAGTCAATTAATTTGGAACGGAGGGAGTAGTACTATTTGCTGACGATGTTCAGCGAATTTGACATGTTCCATGGAATTGACTTTTTTTTGTTAGCCGGCAGGCCTTGTTGTCTTGTCGGCGAGAACTAGTCTGGTTAAAAGAAAATGAGGATCCATGTACTGTACTTGGGATCATACTTAATCCTAGCTCTTAGGAGTAACCAAGAGTGCACATTGCTGTACTGTATTATTGATGGTTGTTTCCTTACATAAATGGATTATTAAGGTCTGGAAAATTATTATTATCTTAATAAGGATTTTTTATTGACGGTCAAAATACACCCTATAGTATATAGGTAGAAAAAACAGAGGCAGTTCTCCGCATCTCGTGGAATAACCAAGCGTGCCTCATACTATTGCAAGTGATCAACGGAGAATCACTGTAACTACCGCCACCAAAGCGCTTGTACAATATGCATAATTTAGCCACGACGCAGGTACAAATCCAAGCGAACACCCCCACCAACAACACCAATTGATAAGAAAAAGGCTCAAAAGGAAATCGCCAATGATGGACGAAAAAACGTTTTTAAATGCGTCGTAGGAAATAATCGTGCATGTGCTTCTCCCTCCCGCGTTGATCGATCTGGCGCTGGCGCGTGAGCGAGCGAGCGAGAGTTCGGCGCCCATCGCTGCCTGCAGAAGGACTTCATCGACCTCGCTTCCGACAAGGTGTGAGCGCCGCCGCCGCACCCGACGGGTTTGGGTAAGCCAATTTTGTAAATTAGATTAGGGGGGCAACGCACTGATGATGAACTATGTAAATTAGGTTAAAATGTTGTGTTTCTTTTGCCGCGAATGAACCCGTGAACTTCGATGATCATGTCGTTCTGTCTATTCCCACGAATGCAATTTTTTTAAATTTGCAGTTTGTTTTAGTGTTTTTGTTCTGCGCGCATTTCGACTCTCTAAAAAGCGGGAAAGAAAACAAACTGTAAACGAATTGTATAGTCCTGCGCGATAAGAGGTCGGCTAGAGATGCTCTTACTAAGGATTTTGAATTGACGATCAAAATGCACCCTAGGTAGAAAAAACAGAGGCAGTTCTCCGCATGTCGTGGAATAACCAAGCGTGCCTCATGCTATTGCATAATTGCAAGTGATCAACGGAGAAGCACTGTAACTACCACCACCAAAGCGTTCGCACAAAATGCATAGTTTAGCACAGCAAGTGAAGAAGAGATCCAAGCGAACAAACACCCCCACCAATGATACGGAAAGCTTCAAAAGGAAATTGCCAATGATGGACGAAAAAACGTTTTTAAATGCGCCGTAGGAAATCATCCTGCATGTGCTTCTCCCTCCCGCGTTGATCGATCTGGCGCGTGAGCGAGAGTTCGGCGCCCATCGCTGCCTGCCCCGGAGGCCGGAGCGGTTGGTCGCATCGGCATCGCAGCGCCCACTCCCTCCTCCGGCCCCACGCCATTCCCGCCCACATCCAATCTTCCCGGCACCACCGCCTCCGCCGCTGCCACCCAGGCCCCACGTGCTTCCACCCAGCGCATGCCCGGATCCCGTGCGGCCGGCCGGCTATTAAAAGCCAACTCCCACCCACGCCAACGGCTCGCTCCCTCCAAGCGGCGCCAACGACAACGCCTACGCGCCTCGCTCCGACACAGGCGACACACACAGGGAGGGAGAGAGAGAGAGAGAAAGCTACCGACGCCCACCGAGGCAGGAGAGGAGGTGGAGGGCGGCAACATGGTGGTGCGGAGGTCGCCGGTGCCGCGGCGGCGAGGGGTCCGGGTCGGCCCGACCAAGCTCGAGGGCCTGCCGACGGCGGCGTGGGCGGGGCCGGCCGTCGCCGCGGTCAAGGTCAAGTGGCCGGGCGCCGGCGGGGCGCTCTCGCAGATGCTCACGGGCAGGCGCGGCGGCCGCGGGGTCACCGCTGTTGAGACCGTCGCCGGGGACGGCGCCGTACGCTGGGACGCCGCCCACGATGCCAACCGGTTCCGGGTCGACGTCGAGCACGGCGCCGGTGGAAGGACTGAGCGCGGCGTCTTCTTCTCCATCCTATACGTGAGTGCCGCTGCTGCGACTTTGTTAGTGCTCTGTTTCCTGCTTGATGCAGATCAATCAGCTGCGGGCTTCGAGCTCTATCATATGATTTCTATCCCCAAATTAAAGCTGCAATTTTTTTGAATAATTTCATATGCGATTTCTGCCGATTCTGAAAACAAAACATCATAGTATCTACCTCTGCTACGAATTCATGATACTAACAAAAACATGGTTCCGCTTATTTTAAGGTGTGTGATTAAGGTGTTTTCTTATGCTCTATAAACATGCTTTACCACTAGTGCTTCCAAAAATATGTATTTTTTTATTCTAAACGATAGCGATGAGCGGGTATTATTACATCGGGGTAAGATGTGGACAGCATTTCTTGTGAATTGCAAGTCTGTGACCGTCGTTCCGATGTACTAGAACGCTTCAGGTCAATGCATAGCTTTTGGCAAGTAGCGGTCAGCAATTCAGCATTTCTTCATGGAAAAATAAAGCGATTCAGCATTTGGGGAATAGAAGTCAATGGCTGCGCAATTCCTCATATGTCAAAAGGCATTATGTGAGGTTTGAAACTGTGAGCGGCGGCAGCACCGGGTGGGAGCTGGGCCACGTCACGTGGGGCGTTTCTATTGGCCCGGAAAAATTAAGTCTGACTTTGGTTAACCGTAGTTTTAGGTAGTGGGTAGCATCGCATGATCTATGTCACGAGGGAGGAGTCATGACATTTATGTTTGAGGGTTGTGTTTTAACAGTACCCTCTCGCTTTCCTGTACGTTAAAGCTGCGTTTAGTTATTAGTGATGCTTTATGTATCTTTCAGTGTCCATATGTGTGAATGGTTTGTTCTAATGTCGTTGTATATGCATGACTGCATGAGTTTTGTGTGTCATAAAAAAAGATGATTAACAGTAATTAGTTAATGTTCCTTATCTCTGTATGACAATGACACCTTACCTTAAGCGAATGTTGGAACTTGAGCTGCAATGGAATCCAATCCAAGTATCGAACCCAAAGAACAAACCAAAGCATGTCTTAGGTTCATCCCAAAGCTGAAAACTTCTTTTCTAAGCAAAAAGGTACGAGGGACCAAGTAGAGGAGCACAAGCTAGTAATTACTTGGGCAGGCATTATTGTGCCTTGCGCGATCAACCTTTGCCATTTAAGGGTAATCATGAAACTTACAGCGGAATCAAGAGTAGGAATCAAAGGCATCTTTTGCTTTTCGTTAGGTCCGTATTTCTGTGAATGCGTGGGCTTGTTGCCATTGAGCAAGGAGCTGGCAGTGACAAGAATAGCTTTGTGATGCAGGGATTCCAAGAACAAGGGAGGGGCAAGGACCCTGTGAGGCTGGAGGAGATCGGGACAGCCATGATAAGCCTGGAGGAGTGCTGCTGTGAGATGCAACTGCAGCAGAAAGGTGGAGCGCCTCTGCAGCAGCAGCTGGTGGTTGTCCCCATCAGGGTGAGGAAGGACGGATGGGCAAGTGATGCCATACTTTATGTAAGCAAAAATATCTTTCTTCTCCTTTCATCTCTGCACATCATCTCCAATTGTCGGCCAATTACATACATCTCCAGTGGGATTACTTGTGGAATCCGGATCCTAGATGCAATCGGTGTTGGCTTTAATGAGCAAGTACTGTACTGAATTATAAGAGCTAGATTATCAGTCCGTATTAGTTTAGGTTTCAGTATCATGCTGCTGGTCTCCGACTAGGTCACGAGTCCTAAATTCCTAATCCTAAATGTACTCCGGGTTTTCTTCTGGCTTATAATGCATCAACCGAGTCCTGGTTTCTAAACATGCTTTGCTCTCGACTTGAACAGGTTAACGTGGAGCTGGTTGATCTGAACACGCCCGCGGACATCGAGAGAAGTGTTTCGTTCTCGTTCAGGGAGAAGCCGAGAGCAAACCTGCCGCCGCACACAATGCGAGATATCTACAAGAGCTCGACCTACCAGGAGGTCCTTGACCTGAAGCAGCTGCTCGATCTCGCCGACAGGCAAGGCAGGGTGGCGGTGTACAGGAACAAGAGGAACTCCGACAGCAGCAGCAGCGTCAGCAGCGGGGGCATGAGCAGCAGCAGCAGCACCGTCAGCCTCAGCAGCGCCAGCACCAGCACCAGCGGCGGCGCGAGCCCAGAGCCCCTCTCCACGTCCAAGCGCCGGTTCCTCCCGTGGAGGAGGCGGAGCAGGGAGTCTCTGTCCCAGGATATTCCCATGAAATGCATGGTTAGCGATGATGATGGGTGGGAGACGCGCGAGTTCACCAGTAGGGACGCGGAGACGAGTCTCAGGACGCCGGTCTTCTTCGCGTCCATCGACCAGCGCGACGACAGCGCCGGCGGGGAGAGCGCGTGCACCGCGCTGGTGGCTGTGCTCGCGGCCGCGCTCCACGCTAACCACCCGGCTATGCCCACCAGGCCGGAGCTGGACGCGCTCATCAGGGACGGCTCGTCAGAGTGGAGGAAGCTTTGCGGTGACGAGGCCCACATGGAGCTGTTCCCTAACCGGCACTTCGACCTCGAGACGGTCCTCGCCGCCAGGACCAGGCCCATCGCCGTGCGCCACGACAGGGCCTTTGTCGGCTTCTTCCAGCCGGAGAGCTTCGCGTCGCTCTCCGGCGCCATGTCGTTCGACGACATCTGGTGCGAGATCAGCACGGCCAGCCGCGCCCCGGGCCACGCGGATGTGTACATCGTCAGCTGGAACGACCACTTCTTCGTGCTCAAGGCGGAGAGCGACTGCTACTACGTCATCGACACGCTCGGCGAGAGGCTCTTCGAGGGCTGCGACAAGGCCTACATGCTCAAGTTCGACGCCTCGTCCGAGATGCACTCCCAGTCGCCGTCAGAGCAGGAGGAGGTGATCGTCACCGGGAAGGAGTGCTGCGGCGAGTTCATCAAGAGATTCCTGGCCGCCATACCGCTGAGGGAGGAGCTGCAGATCGAGCAGAGGGGCTGCGATGCCGCCGGCGCGCCGCACCGTCGGCTGCAGATAGAGTTCCACTTCACCGTGCTGGAAGAAGACCAAGGGAGATGATCTGTGGGGGGTTCATCTCTGCACTAACATAATCAATGTACATTTATATACAAGCAGTATAAGAGAAACAGGAATGACACAGTATTGTTACAAGTTCTGCATTTTTGGATAGGAAGTGTAATAGGCACAGAGAGTTACAGCATATATTTATAGAGATGAACATACCATTTGTTATAACTTCTGCGAGATCATTGGATTGGTCGTTAAAATATCGTCTACATCAAGTCGTTTTTCTTACGGTAGTCTAAAATAACCTACTCTTGGTGCAATGTCCAAATGGCACAATGCAGATATATATTCTCGTTGGAAAAGGTTATGACACAATGCCAAATGGCACCAACTGTATACAATGTCCAAATGGCACCAACTCTTTGGTCTAAAAGACCAACCTGCTTCTCGTTGAGTTAAAACACTTCGTCCATACTCAACCACTAAGAGGGATCTTCACATGAAATAGGCGATCACCAACTTTCACAAACTCTTAACTCTTAGCATCTTCACAAAACACCATGAGGGTTTTCAAGTGACTGCCAATCGGTAGTATAACTAGGCTACCACTTGGACAGTTGGACCCTCCATACCTCACAATGATAGCACAAAGATATGGCTTCAATTTGCACTCCATATCTCACAAGAAGGGATTTAGATGTAGATCTAGATATCCCATATCTCCATATCCCACATCCTTTGCAGCAAGAACACTGTTGGTGTTTCGCAATTCTGGAAAGGAATTTTGTGGGCTATCAAATCGCTTAAATTCAGATATAGGTGGAAAATAGGGAATGGTGCAAAAGTTCGCTTTTGGGAAGATACATGGTTTGGCACTTCCCCCCTAGCCGTGCAATTCTTCCCCGTTTACTCTGTTTGTAATGAGCAGGATAAAACAGTAGATAGGTTGTGGGATGGTACTAATCTTAAATTGACGTTTAGAAGAAAATTTTCCAACAACCTGATGCAGCTTTGGCATGAGCTGAAAGAAGTTGCTGTTAGTATCTCTCTGACAAATGAGGAAGATGTCATGATCTGGCAGTATGAGCATAAGGGGGTCTACTCTTGTTCCTCGCATTATGCAATAGTCAATTGTGGAGGTGTCAAACTTGAACACATCCCTGCGGTTTGGAAGTTGCACATCCCTCCTAGAGTCCATATTTTCCTTTGGCTTCTAGCACATAACAAACTTATGACTAGGGACAACTTGAAGAAAAGAAAAATGAATAAACCCGAGGACTGTGTTTATGTTTGGAAAATGAAACAGTTCATCATCTTTTCTTCGATTGCATTGTAGCTTAACTGATCTGGCAAGAGATTGCTCGTTTCTTTGATATAGATTTGAGTAATGGCTATATCTCTATTGCTAGCTTATGGTTGGGCTAACAAGAAGCATGCTGTCCTTAATTTAGTTTGTGCTTGTGCTTTGTGGAGTATCTGGAAAATTAGAAATGGATTTATCTTTGATGGCCTTTGTTGGCTTGGTCTCTCACAGGTTTGGAGATTGATTCTGAACTCTCTGAGGAGTTGGGATCTGATCTTCAAGGGACAGATGAAACCGAAGATGGCCTCGTTCTGCCTGTCGGTGAGCAGCATTCTGAATGCCTTCCCCATGATCGAATGTGGCTAAATCTGGAGAAGGTGAACACCGTCATCCCCGGCCAGCTCCCTCGAGGCCAGATGGACGAATCAAGGTCTCATGACATGAAGAAGTTCGCAGTGGTGGGAACCTGGAGGACGCCTACTTCAACTCTTGGATCTGCTCTGGACTCCCCCAAGGCTCTCTGCGCGATCGCCTTCGGTCCATTGTCGCTTCAGTATGGCTCTTTTGTAGTAGTTATCTCAGTTACGGCTGGTTTTGACATATCCTTTTGTCACCTGGATGTAAAAACCTCGCTATGATCGGTTCTGGCTTAGCCGGTTTTGAAATTCTAGTTTTTTTTCTTCAACTTTAGTTTGTTTACTGTTCGTGATCGAATTCTGTAATCTGTAACCAGCCAAAACCCTGATGGTTTCATTTGATAGAGGTGAGAAAATTGCTCTAAATTATTTTTGGATCTGTCTTGGGGTAAGAAGCTATTTATAGGCAAATGTAGAAATATGATAGTAACAAGAAAAAACATTAGTCCCAGCAGTACCGAATGGGGATATACATAAGTAACAGAAATGTACATAAATTCAAATTTAAATTCCTCAGCGGCAAAACTGGATCTCAAAAGCACAACATTACAAGCTTAGTGGTACCAAATGAAACATAGCACCTCATAAGTTACCCGTAAATGAAGAAACAAAAGTCAAATGTTCTGATCTAGACTACTTCAGAGGTACCAGATCGAAACATAACTCACTCATAATTGAGTTTGGACCGAAAACTGCATAGTTTTCTACTCTGAAGTGTCGGGTGAATTTGACTCGAGAGTCGGGAGTACCGACTCTATACAGAAAACTTTACTGGACAAAGTTTGTGAATGCTCAGTGGCAGGTCCTCAGTGCGCTCATTTTCGGTACCAACTGAAACAGACACATGTCAATAAGCACGCCTCCATCACTCTTTCAAACTCACATAGTCGGAGGTACAAGGAAAATGGTCGGAGATACATGGAAAAAACCCGCATGTACTGGGATAGTGTGGATTTTGAGTAATTATGAAGGAAAACTTTGTGGGATTTTTGTGGCGATCCCTTTTTCTTAGGCTTTGCCAAGTGCTTCTCTTGATAGTACAATATACTCAAGAAAAAAATACATTCCATGAGATCCCTTTTTCTTAGGCTTTGCCAAGTGCTTCTCTTGATAGTACAATGTACCCAAGGGTTGTCAAGCGTGCATACGTTGAACCAAGTGGTCTAGATGGGGGCACGTGCGTACGTTGTTGTTTTACATGTCGGTGCAATATCATCGACACATTCCAACTTGAAGGAAGGAGCATGGCAGCATGCATCGACCACAGTATCCCTCTAACAAGCACATCACCACCAATGAGCAGACATTGAGCTTGACATCAGTTCACATGTGCAAAACGATGGGGATAAGCTATGAGTGTGGGTGAGCGGGCCTAAGGTCGAACTAGCTCGAGGGTCGACGAAATAGAGGAGGGAGAAGCAACGACAAAATTGGACTGTGAAGATCTAGCGTCCCGGTTAGATCTTACGGTGGAACAGGGTGATCCACATTTAGCTCTTGTTTGGTCTACTTTTTACCTTTTTGGGCCACATGTTGTCCATGAAATCTTTTCTCGGGTCAGATGTGTTATGGTCCTTTTCGAGAGTTCAGGTTAGTTTCAGACTAAACAAAAGTCTAGAAATAAAAAGTGAATTTTCTCGAGAGTTTAGAGATGGAAAGTGGACTTTGTTCGAACGAAAGACGATAACGAGAGGGAGCTCGTGTCGTGAAATAGGGTGGTGCTACATGGCATCGGCACTATGGACAAAGGAAGGTGGTAGAGTGAGACGGGGAAGAAGATAGAGAGAGGGTGTGGCCCAAAGATGAGCGCCTCACCGTGGACACTGTCACCCAGGAGAAAGACGATTGGCGTGAAATGGGTCTTTAATAGGCTTAGTTGAGATGGGCTGAGTATTTCTCTCTCCGTCTTTTTTCCCTTCTCCTTTGCGAGAGAGACAAGAATAGCAGGCAGGCAGAATGAACGAAGCAAAATGAGCGTCCTTCCTGTTCCTTCGCTGACTCTGCATGCATCCCCACAACAAACAATCTCTTGTTCCAAACTCATCGTCTTGCAAATCAACAGAGAATACATGAATGAAGATGACATGCTGCTACAGGTAATCCATCCATCAACTCCGTTCTTCCCTCAATCCTTGTTCCTCCCTCAGTCTCTGCAATCAACAAATCAATTACCACATTCTGTTGCATGTAGCCTCGTCTCGATAGAGATCATCTCTTTTGTTTCATTCAACGTTGATTTGTTGTTTTTTGCAGATGAGGTGAGCTTGCAGCCATGGATCATGACGGAGAGGTGGAGACGCTGCCCGGCTTCACGTTCTTCCACCGGCACCCTCTCCTCCTCTGCTTTATCTTCTTCTTGGCTTTCCTCTACGCCTTCTTCTACCCGCTCTTCGCCTTCCTCCTCGCATCCTCCCCAGTCCTCCTCCTCACCGCCTTCCTCCTCGGCGTCGTCCTCCTCCACAGCGTACCCCAGGAACACGAGCAACACGTCTACAAGAAAATCAGCCGTGGCCACCCGGCGCAATGCCACATCACAAGCACTGTCACTAATGTTGGAGCCAGGCACAACAACCGCTCCCACCGTGGCTTTCCTGAGTCACCGCCAACAAGCAGCGACTCCGACACCCCGCCCGCAATCATGTCCACCGCCACCTCCCTCGCCTCCTTCCCTGACGCTGCAAGCGACGACTCCGAGTCAGACTCCGAGGCGGAGCGCGAGCAACATGAACAAAAGCACCACCACCGGTCCGAGGAGGTGGTGCCTGCTGTGGCATGGACGGCCGACGATGCCAAGAGCATCGAGAACATCGGGTCCCTCGAGCTCGAGAGGAATGCCGCAGTGGAGAAGCTCATGTCCAGGCGCCTCGCTGCACGTAGGCAGCCTCATCGCCGACGGCAGCACTGTTGGAATAATCCTGTGCGTTCTAGAAATATCTACCATGTAGTAAGGTAGTAGCTAGTAGAAGTCTCTAGAGTACACATGAGTTGTACCTAGTGGTAGTCTCTAGAATACACATGTGTTGTAATCTAGTAGAAGGCACTAGAAGGTAGGTCTAGATATTTCCTACCTAGGTCGGTTGTAAAGTCCTATAAATAGGACATGCACCCAAAGGGGTGGGGGAGAGGGGCAACAGGTGAGATGTAGTCTCCGTCAGGACCGTGGTGTGTGCCCGGCCGGCAGGAGAGCTCCCTGGGTTGTACTGCGTGTGTGCGTATGTACCTCCATGTATATGTTTGAGTAGTTGTGAGAAATAAAGCCAAGATATAGGCGTCTGTGCGCCGGAAAACTATTGGTGTCTCCTTCGTCTGTCTCCCTCCGGCGTTTGTGGCGCCGGGAGGCTGCTCGGCGTGTGTAGCTGAGGAGGGTTGGTTTGCCCTTCCAACAATTGGTATCAGAGCCTCAAGGCGATGGCGGCCGTGGCGTGTGGTGAGTCCGTGGCAAGCGTTGCGGACGCGGCCGTGGCGTGCTGTGAAACCGTTCGTGTGGCAGGCGCGGGCCAGAGAAGCGCGGCACGACGACCATGGTGCGGCGGCCATGGAGGGCAGTCGCGCGTTGAGGCGCGCGGTGGCGTCGGACGGAGGCGGAGGCTCGGCTCCATGGCCGGGTGTGATGCGCTCATCGGCGCCCAGGACCCACAGATGAGCAGGTGGCTCCCGTACGAGAAGATCGCAGGTCTCACGGATGAGCAGGTGGCTCCCGTACGAGAAGATCGGAGGTCTCACGGATGAGCAAGTGGCTCCCGTACGAGAAGATCGGAGGTCTCACGGATGAGCAGTGGCTCCCGTACGAGAAGATCGGATCACCATGCGTACGTGCGCGGGACGATCGTGAAGAAGCTGTGGCGACCGGCGTGTGTGCGCGCCAGGTTGTGTCCGTGGCGGTGGCGACCGGCGCGTGTGCGCGCCAGGTTGTGTCCGTGGCGGTGGCGACCGGCGGATGTGAGCGCCAGGTTGTGTCCGTGACGATGGCGACCGGCGCATGTGAGCGTCAGGTTGTGTCCGTGGCGGTGGCGACCGGCGTTTGTGAGCGCCAGGTTGTGTCCGTGGCGGTGGCGACCGGCGTATGTGAGCGCCAGGTTGTGTCCGTGGCGATGGCGACCGGCGTATGTGAGCGCTAGGTTGTGTCCGTGCAGTGGCGACCGGCGTGTGTGCCAGGTCGAGTCCGTGGCTGCTAGGTTTCACAAGTGAACGCATCAGGATTAGGGGGGAGATTGTTGGAATAATCCTGTGCGTTCTAGAAATATCTACCATGTAGTAAGGTAGTAGCTAGTAGAAGTCTCTAGAGTACACATGAGTTGTACCTAGTGGTAGTCTCTAGAATACACATGTGTTGTAATCTAGTAGAAGGCACTAGAAGGTAGGTCTAGATATTTCCTACCTAGGTCGGTTGTAAAGTCCTATAAATAGGACATGCACCCAAAGGGGTGGGGGAGAGGGGCAACAGGTGAGATGTAGTCTCCGTCAGGACCGTGGTGTGTGCCCGGCCGGCAGGAGAGCTCCCTGGGTTGTACTGCGTGTGTGCGTATGTACATTCATGTACGTGTTGAGTGAGCTGAAGAGGAATAGAGTAGGGCGTATGTGCGCCCACGGCGGCGTTCGTGCGCCGGCCGGGAAAATTCCGTGTCTCCACCTCCATTGCTTGTTAGTGCGAGTGAGAGGAAGAAGAGAGAGAGGTGCAGCCAAGGTGCTGCGCCAACAAGCACCACATCGCGGCGAACCTCGACGAAGACGCATCAAGGCTCACAGTCCACGTCGTCAAGAGCAACCCTTTCGACCTCGACGAGCCGTACGACGACAACGACTTCCCCGGCTCCGCGCCCTCCATGCTCCTCCGCCCCTCGCGCAGCAACCCTTTCTTCGACGATGACGACGAAAATGAGCTCCTTCGTGTCCACACGCCGCAACCGCAGCAGCAGTCAATGTCCCCCGGGGCGTCGGCAAAGAAGAAGAACACCGTGCTGTTCAGACGGCACGAGAGCTTCACGGTGGGCGCGCCATATGCCAGCGACTTCCGCCCGTCCCGCTTCAGGCCCTACTTCATCACCGAGAAGATGCAGGGCCAGCCGGTCACCGTTCCTGAAGCAGGCCGCAAGATGAGAAGATCCTCTTCTTCGTCGTCTTCCTCCTCGTCGTCGTCGTCTTCCTCTGCTGGTGCCAATGCCTATGCCTCTGTCTCTGCCAACAAAGAAGAGGAAGAGGCAGCAGAACAGGAAGCTTTGGCAGAAGCAGAGGCAGCAGCGATGTTGGAGGCCAGGACTGATGATCATCATGAGATTATTAGGCCTCATGAGGTAGTGGCGGTGGACGTCGAGCTCATCAGCGACTCCTCCGACGATGACATCTCACTGCCTGAGCAAATGAAGGTGCATCAGTCGCCGCCACCGCAGCAGCAGCAGCAGCAGCAGCAGGTAGCAGTATCAGACCAAGATGACGACGACGAGGGGGAGTCGTTCGAAGTCGAGAGCATCACGAAACAGGTAGCAGCTGCAGCAGAAGGCAAAGGCAACCAATTGGACACGGATCCGACGTACGACTACAGCCCGTCGGCTGGTGCAATGGAGAAGGAACAGCAGCAGCAGGAGGAGGCATTGGACCAATTACCACCTCTGGCGCCACCAACTATGGCACAGACAAATAAGCTGGCGTCCATGAGGAGAGTGTTCTCAGAAGATGAGGCAGATGAGCCGTGGGCAGCGCCAAGCAGGCTGGAGGAGACGACGGCCACGGAGAAGGAGGCCAGGGAGCTAGACATGTTCCCTCTTCCTCCTCTTCCTGAATCTGCTCCTGCTGCGGGTGCTGCTCCTCCTCTTTCTGCTGCCGCGAAGAAAGCTGCCGGGAAGTCGAGCAAGTACAAGCCACCTTCCAAGAAGGCAGTCTTAGGATTCTTCCGGAAGTGACGACGACCCAACCCAGCTGCTACTTCATCTTCCTCTTTCTTCCTGCAGAAATCTCTTCTCTTTTCCTCTGTTCTGTAGACAGCACATGGTCTGTACACTTTCCGAGGAACTCCATGTAAAGCATAGCAAAAGGATAACCAAGGAACAACGCAATACCTTTTTACAGATTCTTGCCTGCTCTGTAGATTATGTAGGAAGCAATTCCTTACTTCATAACGTAACGAATCTTTATGCCTTAATGCACCACGCGAATTCCATTGTGCTCCATGCCAGGAAGCCTTCTCTATGTACTCAGATTCATTCCCTAACAAGCAAGCAACCAAAATTTCCCAACACCCATAACCCTATATCACAGCTCATTCTCTATAACTCACATCTTTCTGCATTCAAACACCCAGCACCATGAATTCTGCCCTCACGCTTGTCTCCTTCCAGTCTCCCTCTTTCAACCTAAAACAGCGCCCATCGTCGATAAGCACCAACTGGGGAACGAGGCAGCAATGTTCGCCGAAGCCCATACGAGCAATACTAGGGTCAAATGCAACCGGGGGACTTGGCAATGCTTACCGTGGAGGTAATACATTACCGTCTTCACCCTTGACAGATGTGATTCAGGAGTTCTACTCCTCCATCAATGACAAGGACATCAAAAGGCTCAAAAAGCTGCTTGACCCTGATTGTGTCGTCGAGCACGCTTCATATTATAAACCGCTGGACGTCAAGGTTTTACTCGCACTCATTCTCATTCTGCTCCAACATCTCATTGTTCAGTTCTCTGCAAATTTGACCATCAAGATATTAATTCAAAATCAAGTTCCCCTCCTCGAGAGTTCACAAAAAACTTGTCTGCGTGCAGGATACCCATACCTACTTTACAAAACTTATGTCAGTTATGAGGAAGAATGTCAAATTTGCTATTGATGAGGTTTGTCCAGGAGTCGAACCCACTGTTGCAGTAATGTGGCACCTTGGTAAGATCCTGCAGATAGGAATTCAAATTATATGTGGGAGGCATTCTGGTACATGACAATGATATCATCTTTTTGCAGAGTGGAACGGTAAGATCATCCCATTTACTAAAGGCTGCAGTTTCCACATGTGTTCAGCAAACGGACAAGCGCTTCTTATTAGGTAGACGAGATCGATACCCACCCATGAGCATATATTCTCTAATTTATACTATAATACCATGTTGCTTCCATCCATGCCAGGCAAGCTCATAAAATTATAATGCTATGGTGGTTATATTTCTTATGGTTTTTATGTCGAAACAAGGCTTTGGCCACTAGATACTATTATTTTCGAGGTGAAGTTTCCCTGACCTGAAATGTAAATGTTTTCACCCACACTGCAGGAAAGTTCATATCTACAATGAGTCGCCTCTGAAACCAGGAAAGCCGGCATTGGTAGGCATACTAATGAGCTTGTTTTTTCTGCTGCATCCAACTATGGTAGTCTGATTACCATACCTCTAGCCAATGCCTTCCATGAAATATTTCGATTCTTGCAGGAAATACTTCTATTTGTTGCCATATTGTTCGACACACTTCCAAAAGAAGCTGAAGGTATGTGCTGTATGAATTCAACTGTTCATTTTAAACTAGTACTACTTGAACTCCAGCTAAGTATGGAACTACACATGCAGCATTTCTAAGAATCCAGAAGCACTAGTTCGGTCCATTGTGAAGCTTTACAAATTCTGCCTGGAGCCTTTTGTCGTCTATCTTCTTGCATATTATATCCGCTTCTGGTCATTTGTGGCACAAGGATTGACTATGGCGCTTGGTGTTTTGTATAACATATTCAAGCGGTTCGTGTAAGGAACTAATACCATCGAAAATTCCATATTCAGAAGAATAGCAATTCTCAAAGATACGCTGTGTGGCTGTAAGTTGTAACCAATTACCGGTAACATCATGAGTAGAAGGATCAGCAAAGGGCATATAAGAACCAGCTGTGCTATGGCAACTGTCAATGGCTCAGAATCTTCCACGTGATGTTGGTTTGTTTCCCGAGATGTATCCTAGTATAGTAGTATTGCTCCTGTGAAACGGAAATGTGCATCATTTCACGCTTGAAAGAAAATGGCTGTTAAATTAGGGACATGTGTAACCACAGGATATAGCTATAAGAAGTACTGAGCAATACTATTGCCACATTCTACGATTTTCTTGATAGGGGGATTACAAGGGAGCTGGACAATCAATCCAGAAACGACACATCTATGCTACGTTTTCTACTCCCAAGCTGCATACATCTAAGCTCGTGCCGGCAGAGGCAGAGTTTATCTTTCACTCCAGATGCCCGGGCTTTCCTGTCACCCAGAGTCACAGAGGAACACGGCTGCAAAACCAGTGCCGCTAGAACCTACAAGAGAGGACGTGAGTGTCTCTTCCGCAGCTGGGACTACTTACATCAGCATGGCAGCGCTGGCATAGCCAGATGTCGTTGGCACAAGTGCTAGTAACTGGTTCTTGACGACCGAGATACAGCTATCTATCTCGTTGTAGACTGCGAGGTTCTCTGGACATCTTGGACGCAGCATCGAGAAAGCGTGCTCCAAGACGCCTGCTATTTTAGCGGGTGGATGCCGATATTCGCTCAGGTCCTGCACGTTTTATAGAAGGAAGATGAAGTGATATAAACAAATACTAGCCATAGATCATCGTCATAGATGGGATCTGCGGACATTTTACCTTAATTGCAAGTACTGTAGCAACACAGTTCGTTATCAGGCTGGATGGAAGTTGGCCATCACCAAGATCATCTTGATATGCTGCTTGATTAACTTCCTGATATTCATTGCCATTTTCAGCGATTAACAACACATGGACATCATGAGTTGAAAATACAATGATACCTCATTGCACATAAGTTGAGAGTTGCCAGCTGGATTTGAACATACCTGCATGACTTCACCAACCATCTGCTTGGCCTGTGAAAGTGAGTTTTGGACAAATGAAGTAATAAAAGAATCCAGTTCAACATCGCAAGCACTCCTGTTGTTTTTGTGACCTCTAGGTTGTAAACTGTGATCAACGAACTGGAGTGGGCACAATGCTGGCGCTGTATATCTACAAGAGGTACTATTGTTGGGTGGCATTTCACAACGAACAGCAGATTCAGCCTGTGGATAAATAGATTAATCAGAATTAGCACTGAGAAAATCATAGGCAATTGCATGTTATAGAACAGTCAATCGGGCAGTATTTTATGGCCATGATCATAATGTACAGTACTAGTTTTAAACTGCATAAGCACTGCATATTTAACTTGACTTAAACATATCCGCCTTACAAAATAAATCTGGACAGAATATAACCTTAAGCTGTTCATCTGATGTTACATGTGGACTACTCGAAGGCTCAGATACAGAAACGCCATTCATGATATGGCCCCAGCTCCCATTTGAAGTTTCCGGAATGTGCCCAATATGCATTTTGTGGGGTGCATTATTCGGGAGGGAGTTCCTCTTCTTGAGATCGTCAGGCAGATTATCCAACCAGTTAACAGGCATGCAATCAGTGTCCTAAAAAAACAAGTTCAGCTATGCATTTCTGTATATGAAATTATATCATCAAGTCAAATCCTCATCTGAGATTCTCGAACAGCTACACATCAATGAATTACACATGCTTTCCATGATAAGGATAACTGCTAGGAATGCGATACAAGTATACCCAGCAAAAGTGCGCAAATGATTGCATGTCAAATGCCAGAAAAGCAATTGCCTACGTATTAATTAGTATATATTAAACTTAACCACAGTAGTATGACTAGAGGCTGTCGCTAAATTAGCATTCTCAGTGGAAACTGCTTGACATGGTCATAGTACTTGTATGTCAAGGACCAAAAGCTTTAAACCACATTTCACGGGATAAATAACTTAATTGCAGGGGCAACTTTTATAGACTAGGATAGCTTATTTTTCCTTCTTAATAGTGAAAAACTAATGGCTGAACTCTTCTGCCACATAGATAGATCATAGATGGCAGCTTAATTTCTAAATGCCTCATTGCCTACGAAATGGAACAAGTATACCGATAATAGCTGAAAGGAACCAAAATAGAAAATACATACCTTTACTATATCAACACCTAGATGAGGCCTATTAAACTGGACCTTGTAACAATCCCGCTCCATGAGTATGACTTTACTGTCACAAAGTTCTCTGGTACTCGGGTGACGAACAATGATATGCTGACCAACTGAAAATGGTCGAGCTAGGTCTGCTGGTAGAGAATCCCGCAAACCATCACTTAGCTCAGCATAGTATTTCCTAACATTTTCACGATAATCCTCAAGTTTTTCCTTTTCTACCGCCAGAAAGTGGTCGGAAAAGCGGCGGGGCTTGCCAAGAGAACTGCACGTAAAAATCCTTCAATGTATGCAAACAGACAAAGCATGTACCAAACGGGACAAAGAACCAATGCTACAACTTCCAGGGTTAGCAAGTCAATACCTTCGGATTGTGCTCCACTCAGATCGAGTGAGCCTTGACAGATGGCTAACTTTTGCATGATTTAAGTAGTTTACAAATTCATTATGCATAAACCATGGATAATCAACTGCGCTGTAGAACCATTCATATGCACACCATCTACGAAGTGATTCAGATGACAAGCAATGCCGCAATTTTGTTGCCTGGAAATAGGGAAGAGTTACAACTTAGGAGACATGTATCACATGTAATATCTGAATCTGCAGTACGCCATTATTGATTAATTATGACTGTACCTGTAAATTATCTGCACCTTCATTGCAAAACACATGCTTTGTTCTGCATTGTATTTTGGATTTTCTTTTGCTTTTCCTTGATATATTTATTCGAGGGTCAGTTTTCATCGGTGCATCAGAGGATACTTCAGAAATATTTGCACTTGATTCAGGCATATCTATTGATCTTTTTTCAAAGTCAGATTTCAAGGAGGGCCGCTCGGTCGTATCAACCTGACATGTTTCCGGAAGAACTGAAGTATTACCAGCATTGCTTTGTTCTTCAGCCAGTACCTGTGTCAAAAGTATGAAAAAAGGGAAGTGCCTTCAGACTAACTGGAGTAATACTGGAGAACACATCAAAGTGATCTTTAGGTGCGCTTTGAAGGAATAAGCATAAGGTAATAGTGGCCATAGAGTGATAACAATGGGTGCCCAACTGAAAACAAATAAGGGAACGACTTCCCATGAATACCAAGCCTATAATTTTATGAACATAATGTGATGCTATTGTATAATGGAATAGCAAGAACCGTAAGAAAGCATGTAACTGAGGATTCTGAACAAGTTTCCAGGTGTAAACGCCAACAGCATGAGCACAAGTACAACTACTAGAAGCTGCGATGGAAGACAACTAGCTCAAAATAGAAAACAAACATCAATGAGTTCTATATGAGCCCGAAAGGGACCTTGTAAAATTTGGAATCAGACAACATAGTTCACTATTCACAATATCTTACCTCTTCATCTAATAACTTCTTTCTTTTTTTCGTCATTGGCTTGGAAGCACTGGATTCACCAACTTGGTTCCTTTCCTTAGATTGACCAACAGGAGAAAGCGCTTCCTCCTGTCTATGAGATGATGCAGAAGCTCTCTTTTCAAGTGCACCTGGGTCATTAAATGAAAATAATGGAAGCATCAGCCACACAATATTCCAGAGATAACATTTAATGTGAAAAGACGAACTAGGAGAAATATAGCTCACCTGAAGGAATATTAATCTCGGGCTGCGGCGTTTTACTGGGCACAGTCACCAGACTCTCCAACACATCTAAGACCATCATCTCATCTGCAAAAAAACAGGAGACATAATTTTACAATACTGATAATTATTAGTACTATAAGCATAACTAACAAAGGTTAATCACATATGACGAATCTCCACTGAACAACAATTCAGTAGCAACACAAATTTTGATGAATAAGTTAATAAAAATTATAGACATGTTTCTCATTAAGAATACATCTCCTTGGATAATAATTTTCTAATGAGCTACATACACGATTTCTAATTCCAGAAAAAGCCCTTCTGTTTGTTGCCAATGACAAGGGGAAGCAACCAATTGGTTCGAAAAATACCTGTAGAAAATAACTGACTAAGTCTCTGATAATTATCTAAGTTATTCTCTTCTTCAGCCACCGCCGTGGTTCCAAGCTCGGCTTTATTGATCTGGGCTTCATCCATGCTTTGCTGAATTCTTCTCTTTTTCAAATGTTGTTGGGTCTGTGGTATCTCTGTTTCTCCAGTTCCTTTGATTTCCAAGAAAATCTGACCCTCAAAATTCTTATTTGCTTCAGTGATTCCTGAGCTTCCATCAGGCGAGCATCCATCCATTGTGAAGACAGTGCCATTATTATCGATGTCTTCATTAGCATTTTTAGTAAAACTGACAGTGTTTTTAATTTGTGGTGTGCTGTTGTCAGTAGCATTTATATCTGAAGGAACAATAACTGGTACACGAGGGGTACGTTTCTCAACAGGATTTCTTCCGATGTATCTCACAAGTTCTGAAAAACATAACGAGAAATTATCAAAACTATGTTTAAGGGGAAATAAAAGGATATGGCATTGCAATACTTGCCTCCGTAGTATCTTTTCTTGAAAGAAGATGTAAACCCAGTAATCCTCATTTCCTGATATGTGAAGGTGTCATGAGGGTGAGGTGTTGCATTCTGTTGCACAGCTTCTCCACGTCTCCGTCCCTTCCCATATGATTTAACCATCTGATCAGTTTCTTTGTGACTTGGGGATTCCTGCCATCGGAGAGTTTTATGCTAGTCAAAATTCAGAACTAGATTGGATTCCTTACAAATCTTTGTCATTGCCTTGCTTTTAGCACATTTATTCATGCGCTGTATTTTCTTTGCTACCCACATGTTGTTGAATAATCACCCATTTGTATAAAATCATACTTCAGAGCTCATGAAGTGCAAAGACCAAAGAGCAATTCAATTAATGCAATGCCCGATCCATAATAAGTGTCGCAGTTTTGAACTAACTACAGTTCAAACAGTGACACTTATTTTGGATCGGAGAGAGTAATAACCCTCACCAAGCTTAAAGTTGTATTAATCCTACTCATCACCTTCTTTACTTAGTCGCACATTTCTTTTCAATGATATAGATACTGTAGGGCCCTCCTATGTTATCAAATGGTACTGAACTATTGATAGGCAACACTATAACTGAACTACTAAGTACAAATGACTACAAATGGTAACAACATTCACACATTATTCAACCAACCAAAAAAAGAGAGAAATGGTACTGAACTATTGATACTTGATAGGCAACACTATAACTGAACTGCAAAGTACAAAGGACTAGAAATGGTCAAAACAGTCACACATTATTCAACCAACCAAAAACAGAAAGAATTAAAAGAATTTGATATAGCCAGAACCGAAGTAAATATCAGCTCAAACATTCAGCACAAGTAAAACATGAAAATCTTACCGAAACATTGTGATGACCAGTAACCAATGCAATGAATCCCATGGCAGTACCTTCACGCTCCGGAAGAGATAAGAAAGTCTACAGCAAGAAAGGTCAGTCTACAACTATTTTAAGGCTCCCTTATCAAATTAAATCATGGCAAATAATGTGAAACATTACTGCAGGATGAACTACAATAGACCTAATTTTTTAATTTTCATTGGAACATGAATCTACAGAGAAATATTAATGCCCTGTTCTATGTAAGTGAATTGTCATCTATGGTCTACCAAACACAGAAAATGGTAGAGGATGCAAGATTCTAGATTTTGCAGCTAAGACATAATAGCATTAGAATTTATAAACACTTACTCACCCGATGTACACTGTAAAGAGCTTCTACCATGTCAGTCGATTTGCTACCAATTACTGCACTGACCTAAAAAAGAGTCAACAGACAGCTTTCTCACCATGCCTCAAAAGTTACCTAGGAGAAAGAAAACCAGATAGAAATGAAAAATCAAGAACCGAACCTTTTTCCAATTTTTTCCATGTCGACGATAGGCTTCATAAAAGTGCATTAGCTCATCCTTGCTCCATTGGGGACCCAAGTCTGACATCTTCCTCTTCTGAGAAATCAAAACCTTTTAGAGTTTTGGTGCAAGAGAAAAGAGCATGTGAATCATCTTAAGAATGAGGAAAATATGGTGCACTGGTGCTACAGCTACTGGTCGCTCTCTAGAATCACTCTATCGTCAAGTCTTGCCATATCTTACTTTAAGTTTCACCTTGGTTGAACTAATTGGATCCTCATGATGCTGTCGATCATCGTGTTTTTTTATAGCGATCTTGGGGACTGTCCGAGAACCTTTTGCTGGACCCATTGAAATCACCCTTGGCTTGAGACCCAGCCAATATTTCTGCAAGCAATAAAAGCATGTTCAGTATGCAGTAGTCACTAACGCACATATGCTTAATACCAACAACAGTTACACAGAACACCAAAACAACAATGCTACCTAGTTCTAGGATTTACTCCCACCTTTAAATGTTTCAAAAATTTACTGAACAAAACAAAATTATACATGTTCGCAAACCAAGATGCAAAACCACCTCATTCTGCAATCCATTTAGTAACCACTAGTCAGATTATCAGCTTGGGGGACTAAGAAATCCCAAGAAGAGTCCAACCAGGTCACCCAGAACTACCTAAGACCAAACACGAAGAGAATTTCATTCCTAAAATCTAAATTTCGCGAAGGGGAATCTCCTCGCCATGGTAATGTCCAAATTTACCCAAACGTTCTTAGAAATCTACCCAGATGTTCATATATCTGAAGTGACAAAAGACCCAAATCTCGTAGAAGACCAAACATCCGAGAATCCAATAGAACTAGGTTTTTCCATGGAATTGTCCATAAAAACAGAATCTTGATGGCCCATAACCAAAACCTTTGGCTTGTCCAAAGCAATCCACACCGTACCAAGTTAGATAAGATCCTAGAGTAGAAAACAGAATTAATGCAGGAACGAAGCGGAAGTAGAATATAGCTGACAAAATCTGCAAGCAGATACTAATCGGAGAGGCAAAAGGGGAAATATCTGACAGAATCCAAGCCACGAATCGTAACCCTTGCTGCCAAATCGTCTCCAGGAAGTGGTCCTAAGAATCAATCCAGGCGACCGAAGCAAACATCAAGAGAAGAAACCATCTACAAAAACGCCGCAAATTCCCCGTCGCATCTTCTCTAAGATAAGCAAAAGAGCTTAACGCGAACCCCCAGACCAAAAACCTCGCGAGGTTGCCCAAACACCGGATGACGAAATCTGCCCAGGTCAAAGCGAGAAATCACTCGGAGAAACCCGCAAACTACGCACAAGCCCGCCCAAAACCCCACCGCGGAAATCCCCACGGCCACCCAACCCGGAGGCCACACACGCGACGCGGGCCCGAAACCCATCTCACCGGAGATTACACCGAATTCCACCGCCGAATCCGCGAACGGAGCTCACCTGCCTCGGATCTAGGGCGAATCGCGCTCTGAGAGCAGAGCGCCGCGCGCGCAGCCGCAGCTCCGGTTGGTTGCCCGCCGCTTCGCACGGCAGCAACGCGCAGCTCCGGGACGGGTCGGGCCCTTCCGCCGGGAGGAGGGCGGCGCGGGAAGGACCTGGGGGCTCCGGCGGCGGTGGCGGATCGGGGAGGAGGTCCGGCGAGGTGGTCGGTTGTGTTGCCTGCGGCTTGGCGGGCGCAGGATACAAGTAGAGGAGGCGAGAGGGGAGGGTGGGAGGGTCGGATTGTGAGGTGGGTGGGGATTCAGGGGGGGATGCAAGTTTGCCCGTTTGAAAATTCTGGTTTCCGAAACGCGGTGCGGCATGGGCCTTGGGCCGTCGAGTGGGCTACTGAGGCGTCGAGTGGGCTGCGTAGTGACACGAGGAGGACTGGAGGAAGGTTTTTCCTCGCCCCGCTCTAGTTGTTCCACCATTTGATCGATTTGTGTTTTTCCTCTAGTTTTAAATCTCGTTTTTTTATATACTCCATTCGTTCCAATATATATAAGTCTTTTAAATTGTTTCATGTCTTGATACATCCACTTTTGGATAAATCTAATACACTTATATTTTTGTACGACAGGATTATATAATTGTGCCAATTTTTTTTTAGTTCAAAGTAGTTGTATCCACCGTCCGAATAGATAGAAAAAGATGACCTAGTTTATAAGAGAAATTGGGTCACGAAACCATACAAACTGTACAATAACCTGTTTACAAGGAAAACAGGATTATGCCAAATCTTGTGGGCAGAAAGGAAACCAATGAACTTACATGGAATAATACCAGTGGTGAACTTGGGCTGAATGCTTGGGAGGGGGGCCGAATGGGCTATATATGCACATTGGGCCGGATTAGAGGCAAATAAGTCATAAACTGGTGTATTTGTGCGAAAATAGGCCAAGTAGTAGTAGTGTTTTGCTAAAATCTTTTTGGGCTTGGGGAGGGGGCAAATAAGGCAAAAGCTGATGAATTTTGTGTGAAAATGGGCCAAATAGTAGTAGTATTTTGCTAAAATCTTCTTGGGTTGGGGGGGGGGGGGCGGCGGCCCCAAGACTTACACATAGACCGCCCCTAAATAATAGTAACATGTAATATAAAGATTCAGTTGGAAAGTTATCGTGTGATTAGGCATTAAGTGTCTAAGCATAACAGAAACATGGTTTGAAACTTAGCTGACATCTCGTTTAGTTACTTTTTGACGGATAGAGCGTGTCACCTAGTTGTCCAGATGACTAGGGATGACCTATTTTCATGCGTGTGGATGCAATTGTTCACGGTTAGCATTTCTGCTGTTTGAGGGCATTATATTATGAATGGGTATAGCATCTACTGCCCTAACTTTGTTTCTTAGAAGGGCACTAGGCCTCTACTGCCCTAACTTTTCTTAGAAGTGCACAAGGATACCTAAGCCGCATAAAATTCAAGTCAATCTCAAAACAACGAGCATGGTAAAGAAATAGATTAAACAATGTTGCTATGCTACGTGTTGCTATGCTACGTGTTTAGAATTCTTAGCATCTTTAGGATTTGTTGCTATGCTACGTGTTGTAAATTTAGATTTTATATATGTTATGTGCCTTGGTGGAGCTTCACTGAAACCGTAGGGCAGACCAACTCAAAGAAAAGTATAATTGTTTTATTTTTACGCCTAAAAATATCTAATGCTTCACCATTTAGGACTGACCTAGCGGGCCACGACCAAGGTCGGCTTCAATGAAGCTCCTCCATGTGTTGTGTATACATGTTCTCTTATAAATTCAAGAACATCTAGACAATATACTACGAAAGAGATGTCATTAACTACAAAAATGTTTTTCTTTTGACAGTAATAAACTCTAAAATGTTTAGTAGACTTGGTCTAGCAAAACATCTTCATTTTGAGCAGAAATGGTTAGATATTGTATACAGTAGTTCACAAGGGTCTCGGCTGCAAATTTGCCGCTGGTGTGGTTTGTGCCAACTAAACAGTGGGCCCGTCGTGTCAGAGCCCTTACCAGCATCCTCGGCTCCTCTGCCGCGCCATCTCCACCGTCCGCCGCAATCCACATCCGCCGCCGGCATGGCCGCGGCCGGCGCCTTCTGCCCCCTCTCCGGCGCTCTTCTCCGCCGCCGCATCCCCCTCCCCCACCGCCGTCGCCTCCTCGCCATCACGGCCACTGCCCCAGAAGCCCCCGCACCGACCCCATCCCAGCCGCCGCCGCCCCTCCACGCAGCAAGGGGTACTTCCCGAAGAAGAACGAGATCCTCGAGCTCACCTGCGAGGGGCTCGCCTTCAAGGGGAAGGGCGTCTGCAAGGTCGACGGCTCCACCTTCGTCCTGCTCTGCGACGGCGCTCTCCCCGGCGAGCGCCTCGTCGCCCGCGTCCGTCGCCTCCGCCGCGGCGCCTTCGCCGAGGCCGCCAAGCTCAAGACCCTCTCGCCCCACCACGACGCCGTCGAGGCCCCCTGCCCGCTCGCCGCCGACTGCGGCGGCTGCAAGAGCCAGTCCCTCGCCTACTCCGCGCAAATCCACCACAAGTACGTCCAGGTCCGCGACTTGCTGGTTAATTTCGGCAAGTTCGACGCCAGGAGCTTGGAGAGCTCGGACGCGGATGCCATCCTTAAGCCCATCGTGCCGTGCGATGAGATATTTCGGTACAGGAACAAGGTGAGGTTTGGGTTTGGGGTTTAGGAGAGGTTTGGGGGTGACAAAGGTGACCCTAATTCTGCTCTCATGTTTGTAGATGGAGTTCTCGTTTGGGACCAAGAGGTGGATGAAAAGGGAGTGGAAGGAGGATAAAGAGGAGGTGGTGAAGGGAGAAGAGTTGGAGACTGATGGCTATTCCCTTGGACTTCATGCACCAGGGTTCTTCGACAAGGTGCTTCATGTTGAAACGTGCTTGCTGCACAGTGAGCCGGCAGATAAGGTAATGAACTGGTTGATGATGATATACATGTACTGGACTCGCTTCCTCAAAAGAGAGTATTGCATTCAGTGTGTCACAGTAACTCAGTATTGATGTTTTAGGTTGGTTGACAATGGGGTGTTAGAGGTATAGTCCAAGTTGTCTGCTTGATACGTAGCATTGCTAGGATGGTTTTCCTTATACCCTGAAGTATATTATGATCGTTGTTTACTAGAAGCATAGAGCTTATGTAACCTGTTGATTGCGTCGAAGCTAGACTGTCTGTGTTTGCCATATTACATTGTTAGTGCTACGTCCTTGTGGATTTCTGGGCTCAACATGTTAAATGGTGGTGGTGGAGTTTGGGTCTCTTTGTTCATTCACCTTTTTTATGATTATGGTATTGTAATATGATTTAGTTTGTAAGCACACATCATATTGGTTCTTACTGTTTGATTACAGGTGATGGAATGTTGAATTGATTAGTTGCTAATTTCCATAGGTTCTTGCAGTTGTTCAAGGAAGTTGGACGGATCCGGCTCTTGGCCTCACGCCTTACGATGTCTACAAGCATGTTGGGTTTCTCAAGCATCTTATGATAAGAACTGGAAGGTATGGTGGTCCATCTTGTTTTTTTTTCACTTGTTCCAACAGTAATGCAGCTGATGCTGTATCTCACTTTGCATGAACTGGAATGTGCATTTTGTTTCATAGTACGATAATGGGATATCATATCTGCTGTTTACTGCATGTGAATTATATAAGCAGTTTGGAACTCTAGACATATTAATATTATTAGTTTATTACTGTGACATAATTTCGGAATGGTGCTGATCAATGGATTCAGATAAATCAGTATAGCATACTAACAAATTAAACTGGTAAGCAGCGCTTTTACTTTTTGTATCTTTGGCCTCATTGGTTGATTGACCATGTATTAATATCTAAATAGGTATATTATGTACAGTACAACAAAGTATAGCTGATAAAGCAGGGACAACGGACAAGTCATTTTGTTTCCCACCAAACAAAGGAGACATTCAACCTTTTTGTCACCTTGAGCAAACTGTTGTATGATTGTCACTTTGAAAATTCCACCTTTTTTCAGAAACGCCAGCACTGGAGCTCCAGAGGTGATGGTCAATTTTGTGACATCGTGTTATACACCTGAGCTACTGATGCCTCTTGTTGATAGAATCACAAAAATACCTGAAGTGGTACATACTTGGATCTATCCTGACATGATGTTTAATCTATTTGGCTAACCATATATCCAGTAGAGCTCTTCTCAGAGATAACTATCTTGGCTATCAAATATTGATATTAATGTACTGCTAATGTAGGTTAGCGTCGTAAATAATGTCAACACGTCGGTTGGGAATACATCCGTGGGTGAACAAGAATATACCTTGTATGGGAAACCGACCATCACAGAGATGTTGAGAGGACTTACATTCCAGATATCCGCCAACTCCTTTTTCCAGACTAATACAAAACAGGTTTGTTTATATAAATGAATTAATTAATGCATTATTTTCCATTCACAATTGCAGCATGCCATGTGATGTGCTTAAGTTTTTATGTTGTTTCTTTTTCTATAGAAGCATGCACATAACTTTTAAAAATAACATATATGTGGAGCCTGCATATTTATCAACCTCTAGAAACTAGTAAATGGTAGAAATATGATTTCTAAAATGAAGTCCTTGGTGTTATATTCCTGAATGACTGCGTATGAAAGTAGCGTGATTTCCATGCAGGCTGATGTTCTCTATAAGCTCATTGAAGAATCTGCTGGGATTAAAGGAGATGGCTCTGAGATTGTTCTTGACTTATTTTGTGGAACTGGAACCATTGGCCTGACCCTTGCTAGAAGGTGGTTTTCTTGTAGCTGTAGCTATTGTGACAGAGCAACTGCTACCAGTGAAAGGGTAACTTCTATATCTGGTTAACATAAAACAAGAGTTACTAAGCATTCTTCTTTTGCCCAGGGCAAAGCATGTTTATGGATATGAAGTTGTCCCTGAAGCCATTGCGGATGCTCAAAAGAATGCTAAGTTGAATGGTATCAGTAATGCTACATTTGTTCAGGGAGACCTTAATAAAATCAACGATACATTTGGCAAGGAATTTCCGAAGCCTGACATAATCATATCAGGTTTGTGTTGTTTGCCATTACTCTTTGGCACCAAAATTCACAAGTCTCCTGATACTTCCCAGGTTTTCTTTTAAAGCACAATTCTTCTTAATCTTGTCTTAAAAGTTAAATATCCACTAGCTGCTAACATTACATTTAGCTATAGACTTTTTGTTGTGTGTTGCTCTTATGCAATCGACAGGCTTGAGTTTTTTCGACTTTGGAGAGCTAAATCAATCAAATGAATTCTAATTTGCTTGCTAAGACCTAATTTTTGTCGATGAAATCTTCAGATCCTAATCGACCAGGGATGCACATGAAACTAATCAAGTGGTTGCTAGAAGTTAAAGCCCCTCGAGTAGTGTATGTCTCATGTAATCCAGCTACTTGTGCACGGGACTTGGACTACCTATGTCATGGAGTGGTATGTTCAGTCCTTCCAGTAGCAGCTTGGTAGTATTTTGGATCTATTGCGATGCTAAGCTGCTGCTTCGTTGAATTTTCTGCAGGAGGAGAAAGGTTTGAGTGGATGCTACGAGCTGAAGCGTGTAATACCTGTAGATATGTTTCCCCACACTCCTCATATTGAGTGCGTGTGCTTATTGGAGCTGTGCTGATATTCACTTTTATTCAGCTAGAGCCACCAGAAGGTTTTCATTTGCGTTCTGAGTTTACCTAATGTTTTCCTGATAATGGTTTCTTCTGCACTTTTAACCATCTGCTTGTCCATGATTCAGATATTGTCATATTCTGAAATGGGATACGTATTTTTTACTGTAGAGCTTGGATACACAGAGGTATTTCATCCGACATTATCAATAGTGTTTCATCTGTATACCTGCATGCATGATTGAGGAACATGTTTCCTTTTCTGTGATCTTTCAGCCTGACCTATCGTCTGTGGTCTGTTATTGAAGCCATTTGGGAGTTTACTATCCGTGTTGAATGTCTTCAGTTAACGTATCTCAAGCAGAGGACACACTCAATGCCAGTGTGACTTCCCCTACTGCTGCGGTTAGACCTTACCCTAGTACCCTACAGAAGACTCTGGGAAACCTTCGACAGCTATTGAGTTTCTGCTTATTTTAGCCGGCAAAATATATTATGTAAACTGTAGAAGATGGATGCATTCGTCTGATCTCACGTTGGTGTTGCTAATTTAAATTTGCTTCTGAAACATCCCTGGCTCCGCTCCTCTTGCTGATATGCAGTTTGTGTAACTGAATTGGCGTGGATTTTCTGGAACTTATAAGAAATTTGAATTGAAAAGTTATTTGTAGAAAGGAAAAAATATGACTTTTATAGCGGAAAGACCGAGGCTTTATTAAACGTTGATCATAATGTTTACAGGAGGTGGATTAATAATCAAACATGGGGGCCAATACCTAATGTAGTGGCCAATCTAGCTAAACCATGAGGCCTAGTTTGGTACTTCACTATTTTAGAAACTCCATTCAGCCTGAGTACTGACGTAAGATCTAAGGGAAGTGACATGCCGGAGTTAAGGAAAATCTCACGACGGCGGGTGATCGCCGTCGGAGCACTAACCCTAAATGAGAGGGTTGCAACAAGAGAATCTTCATTTGGGGTTAATCCTTCAAAAACACTTATTTTACGGTATGGTGTGATAGTGGAGAGAGAGGAAGGGGCGGAATATTATTTGCCATATTTTCCCTCTGAAATTTGATTATTTGGCCTGTGACTACCCCATGTCAGTGACAGGCAAATGATCAAATTGCAAAATAAAGCGTGGCAAATCATCAAATTGCCGGGGCCGAGCGAGACATTTCAACCCACTCCCCACGATAGCACGGTCCCAAGTCCCCCAACTCGGGAGAAAGCCGCTCCCCGCCGCCACCCCCAACAGCTGCTCTCGCCGCCGCCGACCGCAAGGAAGGGAAACATGGCACCCGGCCCGGGGAGAGACGTCCATGCCGTCTTCGCAGGCATCATGTACTCCTGCCTCCCGGCGTCACCGGTCTCTGTCACCGCCGCCATCTCCGACGTCGGCGGCGGCGGCGAGGACCGCATCACCGCCCTCTCCGACGTCCTCCTGCGCAACGTCATCTCCCGTCTCCCCGTCAAGGACGGCGCCCGCACCGACGCTCTCTCCCGGCGCTGGCGCGGCCTGTGGCGAGCCACCCCGCTCGTCCTCGACAACACCCACCTCCTCATGGACGGGCCCGCCGCGGTGGTGTCCCGCGTCCTCGCCTCCCACCCGGGCCCCTTCTGCTGGGTCCACCTCGTCAGCAACCTCATCGACGAATCCAACGGCGACGCGCTCGCCGAGTGGCTCCAGCTCCTCGCCGACAAGGGCGTGGAGAACCTCGTCCTCGTCAACCGCCCCTGGTTCTCTGACGCGGCGCCCGTACAGCTCCCGGCGTCCATCCTCTGCTGCGGCGCCTCGCTCACCCGCCTCTACCTCGGTGTTTGGCTCTTCCCCTTCACCAGCGACCGCCCCCCACGCAGCCGCAGCCCCGACGTCTTCCCCAACCTCCGAGAGTTTGGCTTCTGTAACGGCTCCATGCTGGACCCCGACCTGGACTACGTGCTCGCTTGCCGCCCCAAGCTGGAGATCTTTGCGCTCATCTCTAACTACGGCTGGCCCTACCGCGCACGCATCGGCAGCCGCAGCCTCCGCTCCGCTGCCTGTTGATCTGGAATTCCATGGTGGACGAGGTAGCCGTAATTGCTGCACCGCAGCTGCAGCGACTCATCGTCTACTGCACGCACCCCACCAAGGTTGGAGGGACCATCAGGGTCAAGATAGGCTATGCTCCTCAACTCACCGTGCTCGGCTACTTGGAGACGGCCAAACACGTGCTTGAGATCGGCAACACCGTCATCAAGGTCGAATTTATTTTCTCCACATTTTCAGCGTGCTTTCCAGAATTTAAACTATCAATTGGATCACCGCTGCGATAATTTGCAGGCTAGTGTGGCAAAAGCTAGCCCAAATACAGTGGTTTCAAGCATCAAGGTGTTAGCTCTTAAGGTGCGTTTCAGAATCCCTGAGGAAGTCAGAAGATTGCTGAGTTTCTTGAGATGCTTCCCTGAAGTAGAGACCTTACACATTATGGCTGTGAGTTTTTGTTTATCTTGCGGCTCTCTGCATTCACAATTCGCGACATCACAATTTTCACTGCTTTTGTTCCATCTTTATCTGAATTGCATGCTTTAATTTTGCAGTCCGACATTGTCACAGACTGCTACGACAACCCGGGTAAAGTCAAGGCGAGGGACAAACTCAATTTCACATTCTGGCAAGGGGTCGGTCCGATCAAATGCATGCAGTCGCGTGTCAAGAAGGTGGTGTTTGATCAGTTCACCGGGGGTCCAAACCAGGTTGAGTTCCTGAAGCTGGTTGTTGGCAGAGCGTTGTTGCTGGAGAAGGTGATAGTTTTGCTGGCCGGTCCAGACTCTATCATTGTGAATGAGGTCACGCGCAAACTGCAGCCGTTGGCTTCCAAAAGAATATGGGCTAATAAGGTCTTGCACAAACCTTCCTTGGAGGTCCGTAGGCGTGCAGCAGGTCATATTTGGAGGTACACCGAAGCGTCTGATCTTTCTATCAGCGACTCATTTATTCCGTTAGCCACTAATGCAGAGCTCGTTAGCATCTAGAGCATTGTCATTTGAGTGACCTATTTCCTTGTTAAGGTAGCGATGGAACATTCATCAGCGTCTAGAGCTTTATCTTTTGAATGGCAAATTTCTTTTTGAAGGGAAATGATGTAGTGTTAGTTAGCAGCTTCTCTTGAGTGTTGCAGATTCTGGGTTTAACATTAGAATGTTGTGCCGGAGACTTATGACTTCAATATGTGATTTACCTACTTTACTTTGTAGCTGTGACTTGGTCCTGCTGTTAAATGAATGATAACTGTTATGTCCGCATTAGATATGATTTCGCTGGCCTGTACACATGTTGTTATCTGCACTCAATGTGATATTCATGGTCTGACTCTACAATTAGTAAGCATTTGTGCTTAGTTTCATTGCTTAGTGCAATGGTGTGTGTTGGAACAACCAATAGGACACATGTAGTCATGTAGATAGTGAGTATCACCTCTCCAAATCTTTAATGTTTTCCTGCAGTTTTCTTTCTCAAGTTTTTCTTTGACAAGACTGTTCTAGTTGAGCAATTCGGTCTTTGATTTACCATTGTTATTGCCAGTGGTTACTGGGAATGTCCTTTAAGGTTCTATCATTTGGTTTGCCGTTTGCAAGCTGGAAACTTATCAGGTTCAGAACTTCATTCAGTGTTTGCTGGATTTTCTCCAATATCTAGCTTCATTCCGGCCAAAAGGTTATGTGCTGATTTTCCATCTATTTCTTCTGTTGGAGAAAATGCTATGGCAGGCAGTTACCCCATGTCATCTTCAATAACGAGGCTTAGTTTGTACCTAAATGTAAGTGTTAAATGGCTAAAAATGAAGTTTGTATAGTATAGCCTTAGATTATAATCTAATTACATTGCTATTGTATGTCTTGAGCTCTTGCACATTGGACAACCAAAAGAATCTCTTGTCTTGATAGCTGCTACTTTGAATTTTGAGCAGCCTGGGTACCACCATCCATTTGACAAATCCATTGCAGCAATTTTTGTGGTGGAAGTGCAACACATTTTATCCTACATTTTTGTATGAAGTTAATTAGGACAACGCATGCAAAAAAGTATTGTTGATAGCAATATTTTCTTACCTGTTGTGGTGTATCCAAAAGGGCGAGTGATTTTTTAACAGTTTTATTATGTTTCACATGGATAATTTGATGGCGCTTGCCAATTGATCTCATGATTTGGAATGAGATACGTAAGAATAAAATTACAGGTTATATAAATTTAAATTGTCTTATATTTGCTATATTTTTGTTAATCTGGAATAATTATTACCTTTATTGAAACAGCTGTGCATTTGGGAATTGACCGATGAATATTTTTGTTTGTAGATGTGTTAGTCAAAAGTTGATAAAATCAAATTTGTCGTGTGGAAGTTGCTGTCCAGCAAATTCCATTTCTCTGACTTCAGTGGTGTTTTTTCAAAACTTTAGTGGTATTGATTTAACTTGGTATAATAGTGTGTGTTCTGCAAGCATTTTTTTTTTGTTTGGTGGGTAACACGTTGTACCAGAGATGCTGTTCTTGCTACTGTCTTTGCCAACGCTTTTTGCACCGACGTCCTGCTCTCTATCCCTGCCGCGGTTGGGCTCCAGCACCAAGGTGAGTTCTTGGTAGTTTCATTTTCTTGTTGTGTGTACTTTGGAATGGATATCTTCATTGGAAACTAGATTTATCTTCATTCTTACACATATGTTGAAACCAGGGGATGGGCTGTGAATTTCGTCCATTTTGTAACTCTGTGGTACTTGATTGCAGAACTGGAATGCTCTGTTGATTTCATATAGATCAATGTGTATTATTTGTCTTTGAAACTATTGAAATTAGCAAGAAAACCCGGGTGTTGGACAAACTTTCTCTTTGTTAATTCTTATAGGACGATTATCTGTAACCACCATTTGGGATTTTAAACTGAAATTGATTTTGTCCAGTAGGCTACTTCATTCTTGTTCTTTTGGTACGTGTCCGAGAGTTTACTTGGTTGATTTCCTGATATTATTCTTCACAATTACAGGACACTAGCTTGCATTCTTGCTAATTCAGCAAGGCATGAAGTATTCATGTGTACATATTCTGTTTTTTGCATGAAATTTGTGGCTACAAAGTACCGTCGTAGGAGTCGCAGCCTACAGTTCGCAACATTCTGAGTTGTCGTTTGTGACGGTACGATTTTTGCTTGCGTTTTTTTTTTTTTTTTTTGATTTAGGCGATAGACAGTGGAATTGTAACACCGTTTCTTCAATTGTATGCAGTTCATTTGCATTATTCCTTGCTACTGAACATTTCAAACTGCTTGTTTACCCAGTATCTCTACTTCTCACTTTGATACTTCCGGAATCTTAAAATTGTTCTTGGGTTGTTCGTGATAAAAGAGTACAATCCAGTCACTGATTGATGTGTACCGTTTCTGCTGATTTTTGAGAGCTGGTTTAGAACAACTGAAGGAGGCTGTTTTGGAATGACACGGTGCTTCCTCTGGGAACAATCTATTTTTGATCTGCTGCTATTCTTGATAACTGGTTTAGAACAACTGAAGTGTTTACCTCTTGGAATGATCTCTTTTTTAATGCCAAAGACTGTACTGGCCTGGACATCCTTCGCCGTGTGATGGAGGACATCTTGCTCTGGTTAAAAAGGTACATGGATGATCCGGTCTCCTTGCCACGAGGGATTTTGTTCGCCTGAAGTGTAGATTGTAATCTCTCTCCCCGACAGTCCTTGTTGCCTCATGTGGGTGCGCTCGAGAGTAATAAAACAAACGGTGGGGTTTTCCCCGTCACCCTCGGAAAACAAATTGTCGGCCTTGCCACATGAAATGGCTTGCTTTGCAATGGTTCTGACCTACTGTGGCCAGAAATCTCCATACATAATAGTTTTTGTCAAAAGAAAAAAGAAGTATGTTTTGACGTTTACAGGGAGCCAAATCCGCACTCGCTGCTGCATGGAAATATGCCCACATGTTCATACGGATGCTATGTATATAGCCGTGATCATTTTTTATGTCTTTCCGGGACATGTAATGGCTTCCTTTGCAATGGTGCTAGCCTGAGATTTGACAATTTAAGGACCTGATGGCGTGCTAATTCTGTCCTAAAGACGACGAGGCTTAGCCTTAGGTGCACTCTGGAGTAGGCAATTTGTTTGGAGTACTATACGAACCTGTCTGGAGGCTTTGTCAGTCGCACAACTCTTGATATAAATGTCTCTAATTGTACTAACATGAGGAACTTACAAGAAATTTGAATTGAAAAGTTATTAGTAGAAAGAAAAAAGGATGACATAGAATTCCATTTTCCCCATCTCGGTATTGGGCCTAGGGCCTTAGCCCAGATACAGCAAAACTGGGCCAGGTTGAGCAGTTGTTTCGGGCAGGCCACAAATCGTACCTGCAGCTGCTTTGACGTTTCCACTTCGAGTCACTGACCAGTGACCGCTAGCAGCTGACACGACGGAAGAAGCTACCTCACACATGTCAGAGCATCTCCAACGGCAGCGCTACGCGCGGCGCGCTAAATTTTTTTTGCGGCGCCAAGATACCGTTTTAGCGCGCGCGCCGACACTTTTGCTTTAGCAGCCGCGCGAAAACGGGATGGTTTAGCAGACGCGCTAAAATGCCGCGCCGCAAACCTAGATATAGATGAACTCTACGAACTCGATTCGATTACACGAACAGCGAATACGAACATGATTCGATTCGATTACTACATCAAATAACTACATCCATAACCCTAAACACTCGATTCGATAACTAGGATTCGACTATCACTCCAAGTCGGAGGAGACATCGGAATCGGAGTTGGTGGTGTCCGAAATCTCCTCCTGCAGCGCGAGCCACCTGGGGTCGCCGGCGGGCCAGTTGGCGACGCCTGCCGCCAGTTCCGCCTCTGCTGCTCCTGCGCTCGGCGGCGCTCCTGCCGCCAATCATGGCGCTCGGCGCGCTGCTCCGCCCGCTCGGCCGCTTGGGTGTTCCTCCGTCGCGGTCCCGAACGTCCCGAGGGGGACGCGACTGTCGCCGCACCGAATCTCGGCGGTGAACGTCCCGTCCGGGCGCTCGCGGACGCCGAGGTAGCCGGATTGGGAGCGGCGGCGCGGAGGCATTGTGGCGGGCAGCGGGGATTCCGAGCGGGCGCGGGAGAGAGAGAGCAGTTGGGAGAGGAGGGGGAGACGTGTGGAGCGAGCGCGCGCTGGCCGCGGGGCGGGGTATTTAACGCGAAAGGTACCGCTTCGTCCAGCGCGCGCTTCCGTTTTCTGAGCGCGCGCTTTTTTCCCGCGTCTGCTGGAGCGCGCGAGATAGCCCCGCGCGCGGGGAAATGATATGGCGCGCGCGCTCCGTTTCCGGCGTCTGTTGGAGATGCTCTCAGAGGCCGGCGACCCGTTCGACTCCCTCCCGGCGGCGATCCTCTCCGACGTCCTCGGCCGCGTGGCCGACACCGGGGATCTCGCGGCTAGCCGCCTCGCCTCACGCGCGCTCCTCGCCGCATCCTACAACTGCCCCCGCGTGAGCTTCAACGCGGCCGCCCGTGCACGCCGCCTCCGCGAGGGCGGGGACGGCGGGACCCCCTTCCGCGCGGCCGCCGCGAACGTCGCGTCGGTCCTCGGGCCGCACCTGCGCTCCCTCGCGCTCGACGCGTCCGAGGGGCAGGGTTTCCCCGACGACGCGATGTGGGTGGAGGAGGGGGAGTTCGACGAGGGCGACGACCTGCACCTCACCAGCCGGGAGTCCGTGGCGTCGTGGGCGGCCACTGCCGCCGGTCCCGCCCTCCGAGAGGTGGATATCGCCGACTTCTGGCCGCAGTCGTGCTGGCGGAAGGCGGAGGCGCTCCCCGTCATCTCCGACTTCTGTCAGTCTCTTTCTCTCTCTGAAATTGAAATTAGACCTTGGTCAGAACTGTACTTGGAGTGATTTTTCTGTTGTCTGTATTGAAATAGATCATACTCCGCGTTGGTCTAAAAAAAATGAATTTCGAGCTAAATTTATGTCGGGCCGGTGAGGGTTTTGTCAAGCTTAAATGAGGAAGTTGAGGGACAACATGTTGGAGAATTGATCCGTTTGATCAATAAACTGAGTTTCGTGCTGAAGTTCGTAGCTAGTTTTGGCTGGGTAGAAATATGGCTCCATTAAAACAAGAGCATGTGTTCACGTCTCTTTAGCAGCCCAATTTGAATCAATATGTGCTACTTGACCATTTCATTAACCCGGATAACAAAGACAAACAAGTTTAACATGTTTCGTTCACATGGGTATGCTGGTCTTGGTATGTGAATCTTACTAAGCAAATACACTTATTTCAATGTTTAGTAGATGATGATGTATTCAGATGTTTAACATTTGCAGGGCACATTTGCCATATCCGATTTGTTACTTTATTTTATTCTACATATTTAACTTTTACTGCTTGTATCTCAGATTTAATTTCCCCTTGTAGGTCATAATCTTGTAAAATTGAGCCTGAGAAATGCATGGCTATCTGTTGTTGGGCTCAACATAATGCCAAATCTGACTCATCTTGCACTTGAGTTCATTAGATTAGATGACGAGGACCTCAGCACATTGAATAGATGTTTCCCTTGCCTTGAGATTCTCAATCTTATTGGAGTCGGAGGACTTAAGGATCCCAAGATTCACCTTCCTCATCTGAAGACTTGCTGCTGGGAGGTATCAAATATTCCGAGTTGTCTAGCTATCCACGCGCCTAAATTGGTTTATCTCGAGTTAAAGTGCGTTCGACTGGAAATTCTCATCTTAGATATTCCATCCGTGTCTACTTTGAAACTCACCATTGAGAAACTTGGCCCAACTGTCCAAGTTGATGGCCTTCTGAGTTTGACAAATCTTCGCTTCGAGTCATTGGATCTAAATTCCCTCCTGCAGCTGTTTACAAGTGATTGAAACATCAGGACGCTAGATCTTGAGCTACCAGTTTTTGCAGACTGCGTAGACCTTTATGATGCGGTGAACCCAGACTATCTTGTTCAACTGTTTGCCAGAATCAATGAAGTCAAGCTGTCACCAAGATTTTCATGTCAACTGATGAGATTCCTAGTGGTGGTCTGTACAAGTTATGAGTTTACAAGCTGTCTGAAGAAACTTCTGGTTCATCTGCCACCATCGGACAGTACTGCTTGTCCATTTGTACCCTTGCTTACCAACTGTGCACCGTCGTGTGAGGTGACCGTTCTTTTCCATGCCGATTCGGGTGATGCTATCCGTCATGCTGCAGCATCAGGTTGGCCACTGGGTTTTCCAGATAATGACATGGCAATGGGGTACTTGGCAGTAAGTTATCCTGCATAGGTGCTCCACTTGGAAGATTATCAAGAAGAATCACATTACTGACACTTCTCTAATTGCAGCGTCTTCGGTATTTGCTCATGGCACATCGTTGATGACCAGATGTATCCACTATGTATTGTTGTCCTACATTATATGTACCTCTAGGTGCTAGCATGTGGAACAGAAACAAAATGTTCAGTAGCATCCTGTGTCCTACTCCATGTCAACTTTGTACATTGCATCTAGGTATCCATTTTGTCCCGCCAGCCTTTTGCACATCACGACCCGTAAGCATGCTTAATCCCCTCCTATAACACGAGCAGACTGGGATGTACTCATGCGGCATGTCAATCTTCAAGAAGTTTCTTCCGTACCGTTAAGCTGACTCGCCATATGCAATACTGGTTCCCAATAGGACATAGCTTGCAATATCCTTTTTGTTTTGGGATATTCTGCTTGTCTCATCGTTTTGTGTATATGTTCATGTTTTCAACAGATTCAAGATTTGCTAAATAAAATGAGGTAACTGCATTGGGGGTTCAGGAACTTGCCTCGTGAAAACAATTTGATACATCAACTCCAAAAATGCAACCAACTGAACCTTAAACTTGGCTTGAGGAAACACATCAGTTAAAAATGGCCTAGCTCGGGATTTCAAGCCACCATGGCATGCCACGTCGTTGAAACGATACGACCCACCAACCCTTAAAAGACTTGTAATTAATTTAAATCTCATATTGCATATGTATTAGTTGCATACATGCATCATCTGACCAAAGAACTAAATTAACAACAGTGGTGCAATATTAATTTGACATGCATACATGTGTTGCATCCTTGTTTTCTTTTATGTTTGTTCTTATGGTGATGTATTCGAATCGTGTAGATTGCGTGGATTGCAACAACGCTTGCAATTGTGAGGAGTGTTTGAACGACTTCGATCACCAAGGCAAGTGTGTTTTTATCACAAATGTCCTGACATTTTTCTATGCATTATTAGTGTATTTTATGTAGAATTGCATTTGTAGGATTATATATTATATGCTATGCAATGAAAACCCAAGTAGGATAGCCATATGATTTCTAACCATGACAATTGATTGATTGTTCTCTTGTTGCCAACGTAGGTTTAGATTGTGCTTAGCAATGCATAGTTATTCGGGGTTATGGTTTCATATTATGAAAATGATTTCAAGTTGTTGCTATTTTGTTATTAAAAGAAAAATAACTTAAGTTAATCAATCATCTGGGCGGATTGCTAGTTTGGTCATCGGAGTGTGTTGCATGGTGGGATCCGCTGCCCAGGTTACAAAAGAATAGGCTTGTGTGTTGTTTCCGTGTACAACCGTATGTCAACATTATGTCTGGCCAGTTGACGAAACCTAGTAAGTTATAGAACCTCGAACCCGTCGTGACTAGCAGATGTAGCGTATAGTAGGTTGTACCGGTCCGAAGGTGGTTTGAGTTTTTATTTCCCAAAAGTTTTGTCTTAGTCTTCTCCCAATCATTATATAGAATGTGTGTTTTGCTAAACGAGGCTGACTAAGACAAAACACACATGTCAAAACGGGCTGACTGATAATGATTGGGAGAAGACTAAGACAAAACTTCTGGAAAATAAAACCTCAAACCACCTGCGGACCGGTACAATACTATACGCTACATCTGCTAGTCACGATGGGCTCGAGTTTCTATAACTTACTAGGTTCTGTCAACTGCCCATACATAATGTTGACACACGGTTGTACACGGAAACTACCACACAAGCAATCAATCTATTATCTTTCAACCTGTGCGGCTTAGATGACCAAACCACCAATCTGGCCAGATGATTTATTAACCTAAGTTGTTTTTCTTTTAATAACAAAATTGCAACAACTTAAAATCATTTTCATAATATGAAACCATAGCCCCGAATAAATATGCATTGCTAAGCACAATCTAAACCTATGTTGGCAACAAGAGGACAATCAATCAACTATCATGGTTGGACATCATATGCCTATCCTACTTGAGTTTTCATAGCATAGCCTATAAATATATAATTCTACAAATGCAATTCTACATAAAATACACTAATAATGCATAGAAAAATATCGGGACATTTATGATAAAAACACACTTGCCTTGGTGATCGAAGTCGTTCAAACACTCCTCAGAATTGCAAGCGTTGTTGCAATCCACACAATCTACACGATTCAAATACATCACCATAAGAACAAACATAAAATAAAACAAGGATGTAACACCTGCATGCATGTCAAATTAATATTGCACCAGTGTTGTTCATTTAGTTCTTTGGTCAGATGATGCATGTATGCAACTAATACATATGCAATATGAGATTTAAATTAATTACAAGTCTTTTAAGGGTTGGCATAGGTTCCACATCTTTTCGGTTTATCATACTTGTGAAACAAAATATAAATCGTAACCTCTGTAAAGGAAATCTAATTATCTTCCAGTAGTGAAAAGAATCGAGTTAAAAGGATTTACCGAATTATAGTTATGTAGAAAATACTCAAAACATTGTTTAATTTATTCAGTACACATGCGTTTTTATTGCAGAATTAGAGTCTACACAATTTTATGAATCCAACTGCATAAATAACGTAATTTCTGATGTGTAGATTATTTGATATGAATTTTACAAAATCACTATAAACTCTGTTTTCTAACTCGAATTTACAGAAAATGTGACACATGTCGCAGCGCGATTGGCAGTGCGCTGACCGGACTGCTGAGTGTACTCGCCACACGGCAGCCTGTGATTCGCCGGTACCCCTTCAAATTTGGATCTAATCTAAACCATCCAGGAGGGATCCTACGGCTACTGTGCTTCTTCTCCTATGGATCGTAGCTACCAGTCACCCCGGGCGTTCGGTCTGTTCGGTTTGCTCGGTCCGGTCTTTTCGGTCATCCAAAATTTCGGTCATCTAGAAACGCTACCCGAATTACGGCCGGTCTTTTCGGTCTTTTTGTATTCGGTCTTCGGTCTTTTCGGTCCGGTCTTCGGTCATGACCAAATAGACCAAAAAAGGAAATAACAGCAACACAATCTCTTGTTATATTTAGCTCATCCTCATAGTTATATTCCTTCAGCTCATCCTCATGTTCAAATGTCATCTACAAAAAGACAACAACACAATCTCTTGTTTAGATGCCAATACAGAAATATATAATCATAAGCATGCGTACCACAAGCAGTCTAGCACTAGCAGAGTAGTCTAGCACTAAGCCTGATCTAGCACAGTCCGGAAACAAAATTACAGGGAAACAAGAACCAAGCTTGCTGTGTGCTTGGCATGCGTACCACAATCTCTTGTTCTATTAGACATGGGAGGAGGCGGAGAATGGATGGAGGTCGCTGGTTCCAGGCGGCAAGATGGATGGATACGTATGCGTACCACAAAATTCTAGGGAAACAAGCGGCGGGGATGGAGTTAGGTCATGGAAACGAACGCTAGTGCTGAAATTGGGGAAAAGAAGTAGGGAACTAGGCCTCGATGGGCTGTGCTACATGCTAGAGTACACGAGTTGGGCCTGAATGTCTAATTCGCATCGCTAGTTCGGTCCCTTCGGTCATTTCGGTACTCAGCTCGTGATAACCGAACAGACCGATATTATTTCGGTTACTTGATTCTCAGGACCGATATTATTTCGGTTACCCGAAATTCTAGGTATTTCGGTTTCGGTCCCGGTCTTTTCGGGTTCGGGCTTCGGTTTCGGTTTTTTGTGCCCGGGGTGAGCTACCAGCAAGGAAAACGTAGCTCACTACTTCTGTGTCGACGATGGTGTTCGGCGGCAGTCCGTGGTGGTCGTACGGATCGAGGGAGAATTCCGGTCGAAGCAGGTACTCACGGTGAACCTTGTGGGGTCTTGGCAGCAGCTCTCTATAGTTCCCGGGCAAAGACGTCGATCTCTGCAGCTCCAATCTCCGACAACGAACAGTTCGACGAACTCTCGCTCCCGTCTCTGGTTTGTGCGGAAACCGAGATTAGGAAGATGCATAGACACATGGAGAACGGTTGAACAGGAAGGGATGGTCTCGGCCTCTCGGGTCGACAGGAGAACAACCTTCACCGAAGCGAAGAACGGCGCCGGCCAGATCGATATGGGGCGGCCAAAATTTCTGGGTATGCGGTAAAACGAACCAACGGAGTTGTGAAGTTATTTATACTAGGGTTTTGGCTAATGAAGAGATAGCGAGTCAAACGAGAACTGGAGATATTCTGGGAACCAACTCGGTACAGGAAACGTACGACTATAGGATTTCGCTCCATGTTAATAGGCAACGATGTCTGAAGTGTGGTACTGCACGTTCAGAGAAGGGAAAGAACGTTCAGAGAAAAGAAAAGAAGAACGTGAGGTAGATGGAAGGAAATATTGGTTCGCGTTGTCTCTCCTTTGGCCAAGGTCTACGGTTGTTGCTTCTCTGCTCATCCAGTACGTACATGTACTGCCTATCCAGAGTGCAAAACAAAATCTTGTACTCCCTTTGTGGTCTAGTTCCTTTTATTCTATTCTTTTGGTTTGCTCTTTTCTATCACATGTAGTACTTTATAGAAAATAGCTTTGTGCTTATATGCACATATACATTTATAAAACATTAAATTGGTTTAGTTGTATAAAGTTTGAGATTTTGTTGTTTTAAGCCAAATGCAAATGCAATGCAAAACTTATATGATGCAAATGCACAAGAATGATATGAGACATCCGAATTCTAAAAATTGGGATGTTACAGTCGTGGACCGAGTGACGAACCAAAACTATGGGCAAATGTGGCGACGAAGCCGATGACATGGAGGGCCTCGCTGTGGACAACTGGGAGATCGACAAATCATGGGGTTTTAGTGGATGATCTAGATGGTTAAATTTGTGTAGTTGTGTTGTTAGTTTCGGCGACTCTAGTGATCTTTTAGCCTTGTGATATGGTAATTTTGTTTTGCATGCTAGTACTGTTGTGTGGCCTATTGTTTGAGAGTTTCATTAGGTTTGCATACGCTTTTGGACGTTTTTAGGGAAATGAAGTGATGCAATTTGCTTGCTTAATGTCACCGTGGCAAAACCTTTGTTTGCCCTTTCTTTGGAATGATACACATGAAGTTTGGGTTTTGAAGACGAGGCTTCAAGGAGAGGACTATGTTCTACCTATAAGCTATTTCCTACTCGTGACACATGGAGTGAGCATGGAGTTGTGTATCCGACAGACGTCTTGAGATCCGATTCGTCTTTGTGGCGGTTCGTGTGTGTTAAAATATAAAGTTTAGTCCTTTTCACCAGTTCAGACTTTTGTGATAATTGGCTAGTGCATCAATTCAATATGGTATCAGAGGCAGGAGGTCTCAAGTTCATGCCCCGGCTAACGTGCTATTTAATATAAAAATAGTTGCGCCCTCCCTGTTACTCCACGTTTAAGGTCTTACCGATTGTCCAGTTTAGACGTGAGGGGGAGTGTTAAAATATAAAGCCTAGCCATTTCCATCAGTTTGGAACTTTTGGGATAATTGGCTAGTGCATCAATTCAATAGCGTGGTTATAGGTTTGACTTTTCCAATTTACGGTTGTCATCGTTGATAATGGTTGT
Organism: Poa pratensis; assembly: GCA_947311845.1. Classification (NCBI taxonomy): domain Eukaryota; kingdom Viridiplantae; phylum Streptophyta; class Magnoliopsida; order Poales; family Poaceae; genus Poa; species Poa pratensis. Next base: position 66,266,446 of record CAMZMU010000038.1, read on the forward strand.
TATTATGTGGGCTCTGGGCTTGTCCTTCGACATCTTAGCATGACTATTTGCCTTCTGTTTACTGCAACAACAAGCTATATTAAGACATGTTTTGCCCGACTCCGGTAAGGGAGGGGTTAGAACGGCGGCGCCGACGCACCTTCGACTTGCTCGAGTGCTTGTAGTCATCACTAGGTGGTGCAAAGATTTATTTGTGATTTTCATCACTTTTAGAAAATTTTGCACTGTTTTCGCTGATCAATAGACTGGTTGATCTTTTTTGAAAAAATTAAATAAAACCCGTTTGATGCAAAATAAAACGAGTTTGTAAAAAGGAAAATCTCTGAAGTGCTCACTTGCTCACTCACCACTCTCCTCAGCAACCAACGAGACGAAGCTACCTCACACACATGTCAGACATCGGCGACCCGCTCGACTCCCTCCCGGCGGGGATCCTCGCCGACGTCCTCGGCCGCGTCGCCGACACAGGGGACATCGCCGCGTGCCGCCTCGCCTCCCGCGCGCTCCTCGCCGCATCCTACTACTGCCCCCGGGTCCGCCTCAGCGCGCCGCCCGCGCCCGCCGCCTCCGCCTTCGCGACGGCGGGGATGGAAACGGGGTGACCACCTTCCGCGCGGCCGCCGGCAACGTCGCCTCGCTCCTCGGTCCGCACCTTCGCTCGCTCGCGCTCGACGCTTCCGAGGAGCAGGGTTTCCCCGGGGAGGAAGGGGGAGGTGACGGCCTGCACCTCACCGGTGGGGAATCCGTGGCTATGTGGGCTGCCACTGCCGCAGGTCCTGCTCTCCAAGAGGTGGATATCGCCGACTTCTCGCCGCCGTCGCGCTGGCGGAGGGCGGAGGCTCTCCCAGTCATCTCCCACTACTGTGAGTCTCTCTCTTTCTCAAATTAATACTGCGTAGGAGATTTCAGCTGCGTTTGAACTATGAGCCAAATTTACCATGTATATGTGGAATCATACGCTGAAATATGGAATTGAAGCTATAATTTGCGTTTCGCCAATGAGTGTTCTGTAGATAAAATAAGGAATTTGAGTGAGAACATGTTTGAGAATTGATTTGTGTAATATAAACTGAGTTTCACGGTGAACTTCGCAACTGTTTTTTCTGGGTAGAGATTATGGGGCCAATGAAAACAGGAGAATTTATAGGCCTGTATAGTGTGCATGTCAACACATATCAGAAACATTTTTTTCAACAAAGGGAATATATTAATATCAGAAATAATCAGTACAAGGGTTTAGAAATAAGGAGATTTGACGAAATCACACCCTCTTTTGAAATACGGGAGATCAGTTCATGTTAAGCCTACCGATCATAGATTTGAGTCGTGGGGGCTGTTAGTTTTTAGTTATTGGCATTGTTTGATTTTAATGTGACACTGAAGTTGATATCATCGGGGAAAATTTAACCTACTCAGTAGTAGATTTCAGCTACGTTTATACTATGAGCCAAATTTACCATTCTATATGTGGAATCATAAGCTGAAATATGGAATTGAAGCTATAATTTGCGTTTCGGCAATGAGTGTTCTGTATATAAAATAAGGAATTTGAGTGAGAACATGCTGGAGAATTGATTTTTGTAAATACTCCATCCGTCCTAGGAGGGGATGGGTTACGGGACACCTAGGATTTCGAACTATGCCCTGGATACGGGAGCAGGCTGAACTTATAGGCCCGTATAGTGTGCACGTAAACACTTACTCCCTTTTTTGCAATGCGGGCAATCAATTTATGTTCAGCCTGCCGATCATAGATTTGAGTCACGGGGAATTTTAGTTTTCAGTTATGGACATTGCTTGATCGTAATGTGACACTGAAGTTGATAGCACTGGATTTTTTTTTTAGCCTATTCACGCCCCTCTGCAGTTTCAAGAAAACTGCCATTTGACATTTCCATTAACTCGAACAAACAGTCTAACACACACGAGTAGAACTTGTTTGTTTCATAATGGTATGCGAATCCCACTAACTTACCAAAAGCACATATTTCAACATCAAGTGAATGATGATGTATTCAGATATATATGCCATTTGCACAATTGAGGACCATATCTGCCTACCCGCAAAAAAAAAGAGAGGACCATATCTGCCTTATTCCGACTTCATACTCTATTGTATTCTACATATTAAACCTGTATCTCAAATTAAATTTCACATGCAGGTCATAATCTTTTAAAGCTGAGGCTGAGAAATGCATGGCTATCTGTTGATGGGCTCAAGATAATGAAAAATCTGACTCATCTGGCACTTGAGTTCATTAGATTAGATGACGAGGACCTCAGCACATTTTTAGCGAAAACGCAAAGGACCTCAGCACATTGAATGAGTGTTTCGCTTGCCTTCTTACTCTCAATCTTATTGGAGTTGGAGGACTCAAGGACCCCAAGATTCACCTTCCTCAACTGAATACTTGCCGCTGGGAGGTATCAAATGTTCCAAGGTCTTTAGCTATCCATGCCCCTAACTTGGTTTATCTTGAGTTAAAGTGTGTTCGACCAGAAATCCTCATTTTAGATACTCCATCTGTTTCTACTTTGAAACTCGCCATAGATGAACTTGGTCCAACTGTCCAAGTTGATGGCCTTGTCAGTCTGACATATCTTCGGATAGAGTCCTCGAATCTGAATGCCCTCTTGAAACTGTTTATAGCCAATCGAGAAATGAGGACATTAGATCTTGAGCTACCTGCTTCTAAAAATAGCTATGAACTTTACGAAGCGGTGAATCCAGAATTGTTTTCAAGAACCACAGAAGTAAAGTTGTCGCCGAGGTTTTCATATGAACTGATGAGGCACATCGTGTTCTCGATGACTTCTTATGACTGTAGAAGCTATCTGAAGAAACTTCTGGTTCATATGCCACCATCGATCTGTACTGCTTGTCCGTTCGTACCCTTGCTTCACAACTGTGCGCCGTCGTGCGAGGTGACTGTTCTTTTCCACGCTGATTCCAGTGAGGCTGTTCGTCAAGCTGCAGCATCAGTCTGGCCACTGGGGTTTCGGGACATCACATGGCAATGGGGTACCTGGCAGTAAGCAATCCTGCATGCATACTTCATCTGAAGACTATCAGGATTCACAGAGCTAGTAGTACATGTGATGCTTTTGTTAATGCAGCAGCGTCTGCACAGTGTATGAACCTGGTTGGTTTGCTCATGGCCCTTGTTAATTGTCTGATGTCTTTTTTGTTTTTTTTGTTTTGCGAAACACAGTCTGATGTCTGTCTATGTTACCATGTACATACCTGTTTTGTTGTAGCACTGTATATGTACATTTATGTTTCGGGATAAGGAACTATATATGGTTGTCTGACTAGATTACTTGTATGTTGACATGCTGTTTATTACTTGCTCTATGATTTCAGCATGCTTTGTCCTAACACAACAATACATGTTTGCAACTTTGAATTCCCTGTCAACATTGTGCACTGCATCTCTGTATCCCTTTTTGTCGCACCGGCCCAACTCCTAGAGCATGGCAGGATGGGATCTACTTGTCTTCAAATGATCCCTACTCATCATCTACTGGTGTCATAACAAGACTGGTTTGAAAGATGAGCTCTCTGTTCGGTATCAAAATTAGTTTTGTAATAGACCGATACGACGTTCTCCTTCCTGTAAGGATGCTTGGCATGATAAAAAAATATTGTTGGAACTTGGAACCGTACACTCGAGTGCTATAAAGATAAGATTGATTGTATCAGTACCTCGAGTCAAAAGTATTGCTGAAATTTGTGTCCACATGCTGTGAGAATATCGGGTTTTATTTGATGATACACCTTATGTACGCCAAACATGTGATAATGCACATTGGAAGGGGATTGGATGGAGAAGAGGATGGGATGAGGTTAACTGTTTCCAGTAAAAAGTAAAAACCCTGGGATAAGGATAATACACAGCACAACAGTATAAAAAAAAAACGCTGCACAACACAAGAAAACATTTCAGGCCTCCTGAACTTCCAACGAGGGGAGCCACCTACAGCTGACGCCGTGCCGTGCCGTCCCTATGGGCAAGCGACGCCACAATCCGGCCATTCCGTCGCGCCTCTCAAGCGCTTCGCCGCCGCCATCGCCACTCCACTTCATCCCCGGCAACTGAGCCTCCTTCCTCCGAGGTACGAGCTAGGTTGTTTTCATCCAGCGAGCTATTCTCTTAGAGTCTTAGTTAAATTAATCCCTCCAGGGAATGGGGGGGAAATCTACGATAACCCCCCCACGTGGCTTAAATATCACCCACAGGCCCCTTTATTGAGTCTATGACATGTGGGGTTTTAAGTGACTGGGGGGTTATTAGCAATTCCCCCGGGAATGGGACCCTATAAGCTGATATGTAGGAGGCCTCGAAGGTTCGGCTAAGTATTCAGTATGCTTGTAGTCGCTGTACCGTTAGAACAACTTAGCAGCTAGATTACTACTCCGGTAGTAGTTTATATTACGTTTCAATTCAACTCATTGATTACATGTGCGCAAAGAATGTATGGTCTTTTCTGCTTTTTGTTTGGTCGTCACCATTCCTGGTGGTTTGTATATTTCGCCTTACTGGACGTTCTTCTTCTAATGCACAATGACCTTCATTTAGATGTATGTTCGAGAATCAACTTGTACAGTTTTGTAATATGGCCTCTGCTAACTAAGCCTTCGGCCCTCAGCAACTGTGTCTACATGGTCTCGCCATAGTTCTATGGTTTCTAGTTAACTGTTACATTTCTATATGCTCATTACCAGTAGCTTCCTTAGCACCTTTTTAGATTATATGCAGAAATTTTATTTGGTGAAGTAACTCATGTATTTTCTCTTGTTACCAGGACATCACTCTGAAGAAATTTAAGCAAGTGCAATTGCCACAGGTTACATTGGGTATGTTCTTTTTAAGCACATTTTTAGATCTTTTTGCATCAACTTATGTAGTTTTTGGGCTATGCATATCTTTGGTTACGGCTGATAAATGTGACTGTAGTTGTATGTAATCATTTTGTTACCACTACTACATTTTATGTGTGGATTGTCGTCATCTGCCACCTATCATCAACTTATTTTATGTTTGTAACTCAAGCTGAGGGACACATACGCCAAAACATGCATATGGAGTTTTAGCTGTAAAGTTATTTTACCTTCTTTTAGAGCTTCCTGCTTCACTTTTGTTATCATCTGATTTCCTTTTTTACAATATTTTTCTGCGTAGTTTAGTTCCGAAATATATCATCTAGTCCATATGATGACGATGCCATCAGAGGCCACTGGAGCTGATGCCACCGAGCAGAATTCTGTTGAACATGGAGTTCGAACATTTAAAGCTGCTGCAACAAGGCCAAATTCGTCCAGCCCCGAAGCTGAAACCTCCCGCTCTTCCTCTCATGTCAGTGTACATTTACCCCCACCCGCTCTCTTATATCTGGAACATTTTCACTGAGCCTCATTTAATGTTTTTAGTCTCAAGCTTTTTTCAATATGTTTTATACGGTTCATGAGTTCAATCTTTTAGTTATATATATTACATTTTTTTGTTATAGTTCTTATAATCCTTCTTCTTTAACCAGGTGCATACTATTATCAATTCTGTCATGGAAAAGCATAGTGCTATCTGGGCTGAAGAATTTAGCGCATTTGTTTCTTCAGTGAAATTAATTCACCAGAAGCGTGTCTCCTTAATGGCAGACGACATTTGTAACACTATCTCATCCCTGATGCTCAATCGCCAGACCAATGTAGATGCTTCCTCGAGTCAATTTCGAGATCAGATACATCCCGTTGTTACCTCTGAATATCAAGCTTCTGTAGATCTAGTCCGAGACCAGCAGAATCCTCCGGCTGCATCAGAAGGTCAAGTTCCAGTGGCTGTTATAAATTCAAAGGATGCTCAAGAAAGTCAAGTTAACGAGAATGTTGGCACTGAGTGTTTAGTCAGCCATGAGGGACAGCAGGGTCCCCAGCGGAAGCGCCAACGGCAAGAAAAAACCACGGCAGGAACAAACCACTCAACACTGGAAACCCAGACTGTGAACGAACAGCGACACCCCCAAGATGATATTGTACATGTCTCTCCTGATCCTATTGAAGACCAGTCTCCCAACTTCTCAAGAGGCATATGTGCTATTGTCAGTGATGGTCCTTCTCACAGAGAGAATACTGCTACTCCAGCACCTGCTGATGCTAACCTCATTGGTGGATTATGCATTAGAAACAGTTTGATGATCCCGCTTTGCAGGTCTTCATCCAACCCGATCCTGAAACGTGGACGGTCCTACGTGGCTGATATCTCCATGGTTCACATGTCAGAGGCCGGCGCCCCGCTCAGCTACCTCCCACCGCTGATCCTTGCCAATATCCTCGGCCGTGTTGCCAACACCAGTGACATTGCAGCATGCCGCCTTGCCTCGCGCCCGCTCCTTGCTGCCTCCTACCAATGCCCCCGCATCCGTCTCGATGCTGCTGCCCGCACGCGCGCCCTTCGGGAGGGCCGGGGTGGGCTCAATGGCACCGCCTTCTGCACACTCACGAAAAACATAACGTCGCTCCTCGGGTCGCACCTCCGCTCCCTTGCAGTCAACACGTCCCGGGGGCAGTGTTACACAGATGATACGATGTGGATAGAGGACGGGGAGTTCGACGAGGCTGATGATCTGCACGTCACCAGTGGGAAGTTCGTGCTGGCATGGGCTGCGACTGCCGCAGGACCTTCACTCCATGAGGTGGAGATCGCTGACTTCTGGCCGCAGTCATGCTGGCGGAAGGCAGAGGCGCTCCTTGTCATCTCCCATCTCTGTCAGTCTCTCTCTCTCTAAGTTAAAATTTTAATTTCATTTCAAGGAATGTATTGTCCTGCTAGAGTTAACTTGTCATGTACTCCGTAGGATTGTGATTGTCGGCACAAGCTGTTTGGCTGAAGTTATTTTCATGTTCATAAGCTTACTGTTTCTTCGTTGAATAATAATATGAATTGCTCTGAAGAAACTGTGCTTTAACATGTGGTGCTCTAGAAACTGATCTTTTAGCTAAATTCGTCTTTCCTCAGTCAGGAATTTAAAAGACAAAAGGTAAAGTGATTGAGTAACAGAGAACAATTTCAAGAACCTATCTTGAAAACTCATTTATCAGTTTGAATAAATTCAGTTATGTGCTGAAGTACGACAGGTACCTATGCTGGGTACTTAGAAATTCATCCATCAAAGCCTTTTGTCCCAAGCAAGTTGGGGTAGGCTAGATATGAAACCCAACAGAAACATACGGAATTGTACCTTGGTAGGAATAATAATGCCAGTTGTAGATTTTTCTTTTTTTCTAGAAGTTCTGGTAGATTTTGCTTGGTCTGAAACTTGAACGGTGATACTTAGGTACACTTATAGGCTTTAAGATTTGGCTTCACTCGCGCACTTAAAATTGAAAGAGTTTTAAAAATCATTTAGTAACACTCGACTAACATGGTATTGGGCCCCAGTGTCATTTTTCTAAGGAGAGGAAACATGAGAACCACCCTGAGGAGGTGGAGCCTCAAACGTGGTTGGCCGAACTGGGAGCACATCAAGTTGCTCCAGCTAGCCACCCGGCCAGACGGGACAGTCTCCTGAAAGGAGCTTTTCTGAGCATTTATTCCATGAATGAAGACACATCAGTAGAACATGTTTGGGTCATAGTGCTATTGTATCAACTATCAAACGAAAATTCGATCTTAGGTATATGTGGAACCTCACTAAGTATTTGTTCTTGTTTCAAGATATATTAAATGAGTTATCAGTTTATCACTATTCACGCATACACTTTCATCTGCCGTACTGAGTTTATGGTCTGTTTGATTCCAGATCTGTAGCCTGTTAACTTAAAACCTTGCTTGTGATTATCTCAGATTTAATTTTTTTATGCAGGTCATAATCTTCTCAAATTGGGGCTGAAAAATGCATGGCTGTGTGTTGATGGGCTCAAGATAATGCCTAATCTTACTCATCTAACACTTGAGTTCATTAGAATCGAGGACGAGGACCTCAGCAAGTTGAATGAATGTTTCCCTTGCCTCCAGAATCTCAGTCTTGTTGAAGTCAGAGATCTCAAAAGCCCCAAGATTCGCCTTTCTCAACTAAAGATTTTTCGCTGGGAGTTATCAAATGGTCCAAGTTCTTTAGCTATCCATGCGCCTAACTTGGTTTATCTTGAGTTAAAGTGCGTTCGACCAGAGATTCTCATTTTAGATACTCCTTCTCTGTCTACTCTGAAGCTGACCATTGATAAACTTTGTCCAACCGTCCAAGCTGATGGTCTGGTTAGTTTGAAAAATCTTCAGATTGAGTCATTGGATCTTGATTCCCTCCTGCGGCTGTTTGCAAGTAATCGAGATATCAGGACTCTAGATCTTGAGGTACCAGTTTCTGCACACTACTTGGACCTTTATGATGTGGTGGAGCTAGACTATCTTGTTGAATTGTTTGCCAGAATCAATGAAGTTAAGTTGTCACCGAGGTTTTCATGTAAACTGATGAGACTCCTAGTGCTCTGTGCGAATTGTGAGTTTCCAAGCTGCTTGGAAAAACTTTTGGTTCATCTACCAGCATCGGATATTACTGATTGTCCGTTTGTACCATTACTTAAGAACAGTGTACCATTCTGCAAGGTGACTGTTCTTTTTCATGCTGATACCGACAATGGTGTTCGCCAGGCTGCAACATCAGCTTGGCCAGTAAGTTTTCCTGGGATGACATGGCAGTGGGGTACCTGGCAGTAATCCTGCATCGATATTTCATCTGAAGGATCAAGAACCAGAGTTAGCTGTACCTGCTGCACTTTTGTCAACGTAACAGCCTCTGAACAGTGTCTGAACCTGGCTGCTTTGCTCATGACACATTCTTGATGGCCTGATGTATGTCTACGTACAGGGGCCTGTTTTGTTGTAGCACCGTATACATTTATGTTTGGAGATAAGAAACTACATATGGTTGTTTGACTAGATTATGTACTGTATATATATTCCCTGCTCTATAATTTCAGCATGCTTTGTCCTAACAAAACCATACATGTTTGCACTTTGAATTCCCTATCAACATTGTACACTGCATCTCTATCCTTTTTTGACCCACCGGCCTTAATGTACATCCCAGCGTCCTAGAACACGGGCAGAATGGGCTACCTGTCTTGAAATGATCCCGTCATCTACTGTTATCATCTCAACTCCTATTGTTTAAAAGAGACCAGCTCTCTGTTCGGCATCTTTTCCCGCCAAATTCTATCTCTCGATCAGAGGCACCAGCTGCTCCGGCATAAGTTCGGGCAGGAACACGAGCAGGAGCAGCAGTTCCACCCCCATTGGCAGCAGGAGCAGCAATTCCACCGCCAATGGCAGCAGCAGCAGCAGTCCCATCGCCATTGGCAGCAGCAGGTGGGCCATGAGCAGGCAAACCAGCAGCAGGCGCCGTAGCAGTCCCCGCACCAGCACCACCCCGTCTTCCTCGGCCGCCGCTCCTCCTCCGTCGTCATCTCCTCGAACGCAGACTTGCGGTCCGAAGGGGTCGGCGTCGACTGCTCCTGTTCTTTCTCCAACTGCTGGTAGCCGCCCATGCTCTCCTTCTTCCCCGGCGACGGCTCCGCGAGTCTGCAGATAAGAGGTTTTGCACGCCGGGAATGGACGGTATCAAGCACGGTCGATCGTGGTAAAGAATCATGCCTGCAGCGGGGCGGACGTACATTGGGAAGGCGAAGGAGAAGTTGCTGGAGCTGCCGAAGGAGCCGCTCTCGTCGTGGCCGCCGCCGCCTTGTTGGGCGCTGCGCTCCCGTCGCTGGCGTCCGACACGGCGCTGCCCGGCACGGTGCCGCCGCCGTGCTCGGACACCTCGGCGAGCGGCGGTAGCTTCCAGTCTGGCTCGGCGCTGGTGCCGGCGGCCATGGCCTCGTCGTAGTAGTAGTCGAAGTGGGACCTGCTGGGGGCGTAGAACTCGTCCGACTGGCTGTGGCTGGCGCCGTGGATGCTGAACAGCGACTCGTTGGACGCGATGCTCCACTCCTGCTGCGACGACGACGTCTTGGGCTGGAAGACAGACGCCGGGATCCTGTCCGGGTTGAAACCATCCATCGTCGCCGCGGGCTTAGCCATGGTCTGGGATTCCGGCGCCACCGACACCGTGCCGCCGCCGTCCGACGGTGGGTCGTCTTCGGCGGCCTTGGGCGGTGATGGCTCTGGAAACGACGCCCAGTCGTCGGGTAGTTTTGCGTCCGTGCCGGCGCCGGCATCGGTATGGTCGTCGTGGTCGTCTGGCGCTACCACCACCAACGGGGTGCTCATCTCGACGCGTCGACTTGGAAAACGCACCCGACGGTAGACGCCCGCGATGACGAGGACGACGACGACGAAGAAGAAGACGAGGATGATGACTTCCTGTCGGGCTGTACAGCGGCCTCCTCCTCCGGCGTTTCCTCCAACGGTGGCATTTCAGGAGACGGCTCGGGCAGCTCTGGTGACGAACGCTTGCCCGGAGAGGACGGCGACGCCGGCAAGCCGGGCGATTGGGGCTCCATGATCACTTCCTGCCGTGCCATAGGCCAATTACGTTTCGGTCTAAGCTAAAAAAAAGAACAAAATTGCAACAAAAATTCAAGACCTGAAGAAGAAGGGAGCCCCAATTCGTGGTGGATGTAGTTCGAGATGCTGCCGCGAAGCTATTTTTGGTTTGATCGTGACAGTGCAAGAGAAAGCGCTAGGACCCCGGGAAGCCACCCAAGTAGGAGCACGAAACCACACCAAATCAAGGCATAATGGTGATCGGTGCGTGCGTGCCAAATTGCAAGGATTCAGGGCGCAACGACTGCAAAAGCTCAAATGCTAGAGCGTGTTTGAGCACCACCCGTTTTGTTCCTGGCTCAGGTGACTTCATAAGACTAAATTTCTGTTCAGTGTTGTACTTGCATGAACCATGAAGTCTGATGGAACAGTCCTCAATCCTGAGTGCAAATAGTTGTTTCATAGTCGTCTTACAAAAACAACTAAACCGCATTTTACTTCTTTATTGATGAAATCAATACACACTAACAACAGTGTGACGCTATGTTGTATGATTTGAGATACAAATATGCAGCGTCAGACCGGTAGTCGATAAGATCTAAATTCCATCCTAGAGGCTAGAGGAAGAGAGGAGAAGGGAGTTTTTTTTTTTTTTTTTTGCGTTCAACTATAGGTGTTACATGATGATCCTCTTATATTGTATATGGGAGTGTCTAACTGTCAGCCGTCTGAAATTGCAATTCGCTCTCAGACACATTTTCAACGTAATGATGCTCATTCTGCTCATTTGGCTCCGTCAGTCCTTTTTCCAGAAAAAGGACAGAAAGAAGCCCAACTCAGTCCACTTCAGTCCGGTTTTTTTTTCCAACCCGGTTTTTTTCTCCGAACTCAGCCCAACAGTGCCCAGCTCGCTTTCGGTATGCAAAGAAGCCCAACTCTGAAACCACGCGACCATCTTCTTGCTCAGCACGCAAAAAGCATCCAGCCCCCTCCCCCCCCAGGCTAAGCCCCAACTCTGAAACACAAACAACAAGTGAAAAAACGCTGCCTGATCCACGAGGCCCCAGATCTCCACAAGCCTCCCCCCGACGCTGCCTGGTCAATAAGATGCAAAACTGGTAGATAAGGCACATCAAATCATAGAGATTCATGGAGGGGAATGAGGAAGAAGACATCCAGAAGCTCTATGTGATGGATCCAGGTGATGTACCTGGTGGATCTCAGAGGCCCTATGCCCAGGTACGCTGCAGATGAACAGATGTAGCAGTAGTGCACTCCATTCCCCACCCCCTTCGTACTGATATCCCCACCCCCTTCGTGCTGATATAGCAGAATTGCACCAAGGCAGTAGAGATCTTGCAAAACTTCAAAGTTTGTTGAGACATATGTTCACTGTAAAAATTTGGATCAGGGCATGCATGCAGCTTAGAGCTGAGAATAATTATTAATTATGACAGCAATCATCCAAGCAGATTGGTTCAAAATGATGCTGATGGGATGGATACATATAGCTCACACGAATAACTCACACTTGTGTCATGAACAAAAACAAGCAGAGCCTATACATGTAAAGCCTATACAACCAAGCAGAGCCTATGCATGAACAACCAAGTAGATTTACATGTAAATTGTTTCATGAACTCACAGTAATGAAAAAAAGATGGAAGAGCAACTTGCACATTTACTTTGGTGTCTGATTAGTTCACACTAATGAGCTCATGTTTTCAGAATTGTAAAAAACACATGACAAAAAAGTGGATACTGACCTGAGATTTTGATATGCGTGCAGGACACAAAGCAGCTTGGTGCGGGAGTGTACTCGCTCGATGTCAATGATGACTTCTTTGCACAGGTACACGGGTGTGACGCCAAAAATCTCGTGAAAACGTTGAACTGGTTATTTGCTGAAAACTAACATGATATATGCTGAAAACTGAAATATGCAGGAAAGTTTCTCATACACTGATTTCCTCATGGGTGCTTCCAAAGATCCATTCAACTACCAGCCAAGCAGTAAGAAGGTATATATAACCAAGCCTCCTTGTTTTGTGTATCTGTTTAACAAAATAAGAAACAAAAACTGATGAACAAATGAGGAATATTGAAGATCAAAAAATCTCTAATAAAAAAAACTCAAGTGCAGGATAAATCTCAAAGTTTTTCTACCGGGGCATATGGTGCTGAACATCCGCTGCACATGGATAATGAACGACATGACCAGTGTGGTACAAACAGTTCATATGTCTTTCAGGTGGGTGATAATATCATTTACAACAAAAAATAATAATTACTGCAAAAAAAGCATAAAAGTACTGCTATTGATGTGCATATGCATTGAATTGATACAGGAAAACAATCCAGAGTCCTCGTCTACATCCTTCGAAGATGCTACTGATGATCCATGGGATTTAAAAATGTTCAATGACATTGAGCTTGACAGGGTGCGTAAGAACTGAACTAGAATTCTTTAGAACCCAATATGTACTTGTACCTATATTGTCACACTAATGAAACATTTTACTTGCAGGTTTATGATGAAGGAAGTACAAGCAACAGCAATCAAAGAGAGAATGAAACTGACACACAAAATTCAGAACCAAACACAAGAACTGCTGCTTACCATGGGCAAGCTTCAAGCAGTAGAAATGATGACGCTGCTGACACTGATGGTTCGAATGCTGATGTCCAGAGGATAACTGAACAAGATGTAGAGAACTTCCTGTCAAATGAAAAGATGACTGCTGAGGAAAAACAGAACTTCCTGTCAAATGAAAAGACCACTGACGAGGAAAAACAGGGAGTGACTGCTGAGGATGCGAATGACTTCAAACCTGAAGTTGGGATGCAGTTCAAGACGCGCGAAGAAGTGCAGAAATTCTACAACATGTATTCGTACGTGGCTGGCTTCTCGGTTACCTGCACGTCAGTTGCCCGAACTGTAAGCAAGAAAAGGAACAATGAAGTTATCAGGTTTACTATGAAGTGTAACAAGTATGGCAAAACTATTGAATCTGAAAATGAACACCCTGTCCCGCAAAGACAAAGCACGGTCATAGCAAAAACAAACTGCAAAGCTGAAATGGTAGCTGCTGAGAAAAATGGTGTTTGGACCATCACTGGACTACACCTTGTGCACAACCACGAGCTTAGCCCCCAGAGCAGGTTCTTCAGGTCCCACATATACATGTCTGACGGGGAAAAAGAAATGATCAGAACAATGAAGCAATGCAACATGCCTACTCGCGACATGGTTGCAGTACTGGCATATATAAGAGGGGGCATGACACAGCTGCCATACAACAAACGTAAAGTGAGCAACTACAGTGCAAGTGTTAACAGAGATGTAACAAATAATGATATGATGGAGGTTTGGGAATGGTTTTGCAAAAAAAGGACTGAAAACCCAGGCTTCTATTACTCCATTCAGTATGATGAAAACAAGAAGGCAAGGTGTATCTTTTGGGCAGATGCTAGGGCAAGGTTGTACTATGACATTTGTGGGGACTGCATAAGTTTTGACACTACATTCCTAACAAATAAGTATAACCTGCCCTTTGCTCCATTTGTTGGTGTATCCCCACATGGTAACACATACCTCTTTGGGTGTGCATTCATAGTGAATGAGCAAGCTGGAACCTTCAAATGGTTGTTTGAGCAGTTCCTGCATGCAATGGGGGGTAAACACCCAATATCAATCATAACAGATGCAGATAGAGCAATGGGAAATGCGATACCAGAAGTTTTCCCAAATGCAAGTCATAGAGGTTGTTTGTTCCATGTTAAGAAGAAAATTGATGACAAAGGTGGAACAGTATTTAAAGCAAATGAAGGGCTGTATGAAGAGCTAAATGACATTATAGATAAATCGCTGACAGTAAATGAGTTTGAAACACTATGGCAAGCAATGATCAGCGAATATGATGTTGCGAATGTAAAGGTTTTTCAGGACTTGTGGAAAACCAGGGAGAAATGGGTTCCGGTTTACTTCAAGTCTAAATTTTTCCCATTCATTCAAACAACAGCTAGGAGTGAAGGGACTAATGCATTGTTCAAGAGAGGGGTTGGGGCACAATTTAGCATGACCAGCTTCCTAAGAGAATACCAAAGAATAATGGATACAATACATGCAAAAGAGGATGAGTGTGACCACAATGTAGTGAACAAAAAGGTTCGTCCAAAAAAGTTCCTCACGCATTACTACATTGAAAGGCAAGCCCACGAGCTGTACAACCTTTCAATCTTCAGGAAGTTTCAAAAGGTACTAAAAGATGTTACAAGACTGAACATAGATGAGGAAGAAAAAGGAAGGACGTACTGGCTGTTTCAGCCACCAAATTATGCAGTTAAAGAGCACCGTCCAAGAAGATACCTTGTTCTAGTTAATGAAGCAACCATGGACTACTCATGCATCTGCTGCAGGTTTGAAAAAGACGGCCTTCTATGCTCCCATATATTGAAAGTAATGCTTCACCTGCAAGTCCCACAGATTCCAGATAAGTACATAATTGACAGATGGCGTAAGAAGGAAAAGAAATTAATCCAGATACAAAATATTGCTCTGCCTGGGGATGAGGATAGCACAGTACTAAGGTTTAATGTCCTATCAAGGATGCTGGGTCACACAGCTTCTAATGCATCCAAAAACAAAAGAAAGTACAAGTTCATGCTGCAAGAGATACCCAGGATCGATGCAGAACTGGCCAAGATTGACAATGAAACTGAAGAAGAATCAGCGAAGGTACAAAACAATTCAAATACAACAATTGTCAACTTGGATCGTACACAGGAAGGTGCATCCACACTCATGCTGCTTGACCCAGATGTGGTTGACACCAAGGGTCGCCCCAGAATGCTAACTATAAAAGAGCAAATCAAGCAAAACCTTTTCTACAAGTGCAGCCACTGTGGATCAAACAAGCACACCTTTAAAAACTGTGACAGGAAGGACGAGGTGTTCGACTTGCCCAAGAAAAAGAAGAACAGAAAGAAGAAGCAGGAAGGTATGACTCTCGCAAACTGTTACAATGAAACTAGGAACATAAAAAATGTTTTTTAACTATGTAAAAACGTATAGCAACCTGGTGATAAGACTCACTATGCTAACAGGTGATGCAGCTGCTACCACCAAGAAAAAAAGAGCACCAGCCAAAAGGAAAAATCAAGGAAATGAAAATGAAGTTGTGGCAGTGCCTGGACAACAAACACAAAAGGATGCACCCCCTTCGGTGAACCAGCAAAATGAAAATGTTGGTATGAAGCTTGGTGCCTCCAAGAAAGCACAAGTAAAACGGAAAAAGCAAAATGAAGCTGTGCCACTTCCTGCACAATAGTCGCAAAGGGACACTTCTACGTCAGTTAACCACCAAGAAGAATGAAACTGATATGAGGATTGTAGAAACAGAAATAGTGGTGTATTTGATCTTGTTTTGTTCAAGTGCAACACTTGGCGCCAGATGTAAAAACAGTTATCATATTTTTGCAACTATTTACATTGATTTCCAATATATGATTACTTTGCTATGTAAAGTTTTTTTTTGACTCATATGAATACTCTTATCGGAAACTATAAACACGCAGCCCCGAAAACAACACTTCAAAAAAGGAAAAAAAGGGTCCTCCTCCTTTATCCGGGCTTGGAACCGGCTACCAAAATTGAAGAAATTGGTAGGTGGAGTTACCCCACCCAAAATAAACTATGGGAACAAATGAAAAATCGATTGTGAGCTGTGCGACGAATGACAAGAAAGAAGGGGTGTGTTGTGTTCTGGAATAGACTGGGTGTATGCATATATATAGGTCCAACAAAAGCAAACACATATTTACAGAAAAAAAGCATTGAAAGGTGCCTGGGTGTGCGTACTCACGAAAAAGGGAAGCAAAACAGATTCCAGATGAACAAAACAAATGTTGACCGCTTCACGAAAAAGGCTGCATCAAATGACAACAAAGAAGCTGAGACACTGAATCAAGACTTAGCCAATAAGACATTACTGAGCAATGACTGAAACACACCTGAGACACTGTAAAGATGCTAAGACAATGAGACACAACAATGAGAGAACTAATACACTGAGAAATGACTGAAACACTGAAAAAGGAGATCCTCCTCCTTTATCCGGGCTTGGAACCGGCTACCAATTGAAAAATATGGTAGGCGGAGTTACCCCCCACCCCAAAATAAAACCCCAGGGTAAATGAGATAAAATAAGACTAAAACACTGACACAAATACTGAAAACACTGAGAGGGATAGCTGAACCACTGAGATACTGAGACACTGGCAGAAAAAACTGAGACACTGAGGACAAATGAAAGAATTAATGAGAAAATCAGAGACGATAATGATGAATGATAACTCAACTGAAAAACATAACTGAATAAATTAGAATGAAATAAAAATTAAATCGAGAGACTGAGAAATTGAGTGATTGAGCAAATTACACTGAGAGAGTGCAAAACAAGACTGAATAATGAGAAATCAGAGAAGGGAATGAAGAGATGTAGGACTGAAGAAATATGATAGAGGAATGAAGCAATATGATAGAAGAATGAAGAAATAATGAGAAATAAGACTCAACATTAGAAAAAAATGAGAAAGGACTGAAGCAATATGATAGAGGAATGAAGAAATAATGAGAAATAGGACTGAGACTAAAACTGAACAATAATACAGAGAGACCGAGTTCAAACATAACATGCATAACATATAAGGTTCGCTATATAAGACCGAGTTCAAACATAACATGCATGTATATACAAGTGATAGGTCTTCATATATAGACAACATAACGAAAACAGTGACACATGTCACGCAGTGAAAAAAAAATGAGCTAACTTCTTAGCCACTCTTGATGATCAACGAAGACGACGCATGAAATCATCCTACAATAATGAAAAGGAGGTTTAAAACATAATGAATTGAAAAAGGAAGAGGTGGCACACAAAAAAGTATGTAACGAAAAAGACAATGCGCATACCTTGTTGAAAAAATTTCTCACCAAGCTAGTATCAGTTTTGTTGTTGTGGTGAAAGTACAGACGATTTGCATAACGATACGAATGTGAGGGATGTCAACCCTGCTGAACAACTGAGTTAGGTCTTGTTCTGGATCAAAGTACTCCATGGCCATCATTGTCATGACGCCGCAATCATGACTAACAAAAAAGAGCCAGCAAACAAATTATTGATGCTGAAAAAAGTATACAAACAACAAAGAAAGACATTTTTAAACAAATGCTAGGGGAAAAAAGCTTACGGATTTTTTTGCAGCGGAATTTTGCCATTCAGAACATTAAAAGTGCTGAAATCAGGCTCGTTCGTGTGGAAAATTTCATTCCAAAGAGTCACAAAATTGATCCTCTGAAACATTATAAAAGAGACAGGGGCGTGAACGTTCAGCAAAAACAAGATATGTGTTCAAAAATTAAGTGTTCAAAACATATGATTAAACGGAAAATACAGTTGATATAAAAACACTTACCAGGCGCCCCTGGACAGAACGCTGATACGATGACTCTGGACTGAAATATGAATCAAGAAACACGAAAAGCTTCCACTTGAAATCAACGGAAAACGTGAACCAATGATCTTCATGGCAAATCGGGAAGAATAACTGCCACATAAAAAATTATAAGTACAGATACAATGATAAAAAGGTTATGGCACCCAAAAAAAATCAAAATTCTCCTACTAATTACTTACTCTGTCAGAATGATGAAGCCTCCTCCCCTTACTAGCAGTGGCAGCTCCGAGAAAAGAAGTACGCACCATAGCAAAAATGTCGTTTTCGTTGTTATAGTTCAGAATGCTTTCCTACGCATCAACAAAAGAAAAAGGTGTAGTTGCATGTGTAAACAACTAAACTGCAGATAAAAAATGAATCAAAAGAAACATACCCCAATGTAGGAGAAAAAGTAATGTCTGCCACTCTTGCTAGGGTGATTATCCTCGAAAAGTTTACGACAAAAACAAGGGATCAAGAAATTGTCGATGTGCCCATCGGGCATAAGCGTCTGTCCCAGAGAGACATAGCTACAGTGAACTCCATAGTATTCGATAGCAAAATCCCTACAGGGAATATAAATAAACCACAACATCATAATTTTAAAAAAAGAATAAAGATGACTGAAAAAGACAATGATAAAAAGGGTACCAACAATAAAAAAGACTTACTTCTGTATGTTCTCCGTGTATGCAACATCAATAATGGCACAATAATGCATGATCTCTTCATCGGACACAGGAAACCTCGGATTTTGTGGTAAGGGTAAAGCTAAGGAATTTTTTGGCTGAATGATGATGAGACAATTAGATGATGATGAATTCTTCGATGGCTTCTGCAAACCTGGACCACCTTGTTTGTGATCATCTTCAACATGGATGACGCTTGGCTGGACTGAACCAGCGGGTGCATACTTTCGAGCTGGATAGGAAAATTTTCTTCCTTGCAAAGATCTATTGTACAATGCGTCCGTGTCCATGGCAAGATTGTGCTGCCGCTGCTTGAAACTTGTTGTACCAGTTATAATGACCTCAGGAGACTTCTCAAACTAAAAAAGAAGAGCAAAACAGACAATTTAAAAAACTTGGTACCCCAAATAAAAACACAGACTCAAAAATAAAATGAATGGATGGGGGTTTGTTTGATTGCCCATACCTCTATAGGATTTTGCTTGCTTCCTACCAAAGTGTTGACACCCAAATTATTCACTGCAGTGTTCAAATAAAGGACATTGAGAAAAAAGACCATATAAAGAAAAGAACATAAGAAACCAGGAGAAAAAGAGACTTTCACACTGACCTTACGACCAGATAACGGGGTAAAATTAATGCGACCAACAGGCGATAAAATATCAGATTGACATGTGCCATCCTTTTGGAAGCCATTTGGAACATCAACAGTCAACCTAGAAATGACCTTCCTAACAATGGGTAGCTCTGGTGCTGTTTCAGAAGAGCAGCAAACAACATTAACTAAAAAAGAAGCAGCTAAAACGCAAGAAAGAAAATCGGACACGTAAAAAGTGAACTACCTGAAATGTTGGATTTTGTATCAACAATCTTATTGACAACAGCAGATGGTGTTACTGGTGTAGGGGATACTGACAGTTTTGCAAGTTTCGAATTAACATGCTCTTTCTGAATGTCACTGTTACTCTGAAACCAAGGACGAGCGTCTGCTAAAGCCTGGATGACATTGTGAACCAACACACCCGGATTATTGTTGTTGACACAGGAAGCTGAATAAAAGCGATGTACGGTGTCAAAAATGCCATCTATGATCTGCACCGCAACAAAGGAAAAAGAAATAACAAAGTGAGGAAATAATGATGAGGTAACACACAAAAAAGAACACAACTGACAACGAAAAAAAGAGCATGAATCATAAAAATGATACAAACCTTATCGGGCAAGACAGATACATATTTCTCATGCAGAGATTCCTTAAGACGTGCGGACATGGGCTCATCACGTGACCCACAATGAGCACAACATTTGTTCAAAGTAGGGGCACCCTGCGAACAAAAAAAGCAGAAAGGATAATCAACAATGAGGCAACAAAACATATCAACATGTATATAATGCAAAAGTAAAACCCCACCCCCCCCCCCCCCCCCCCCGAGTCAAAAAAAGAGAGAGATGTTGTACATGTAAATAGCAGCCAGCAAGATCATTCCTCATCCGCCTCCTTCCAAAACCTTTCCTGCCTTTGCGGTCAAGATCAGAGTACATCTTGATCATATCACCACGCCAAGAGACTGACCTTGGGACTCCAGATCCAGCAACGTGTACCCCGAAATCCAGACAGTCTAGATAGTAGACCTGCAATAGTAAGGAAAAAAAGATGAATCAAAAAATGAGATGGGATAAGGCGTAAAAAATAACTGATGCAAAATTACAATGCAAAAAAACTTACAGCAACACCATAAGAACAGAATTCAAAAACTTTTGGTTTCCTTCCTTTCGACTGAATATACTTCACAGTATTTGCCACGCCAGTCATCGTGTGGCTGTGAACTTGCGCACAGAGATCAAAACGCCTTGCTCGTTCGGGGTCACCAAGCTGACCAATGAACTTGGTATCTATAGTATCACACTTGGACGGGCAAAGGAAGCAAGAAACAGCAACTTGCATAAAGCAAGCAAAGACTTGCTTGTCAGTCAGTGCATCTTTGGAAATCAACTTGTTACCAAAGAAAGTGATGTGAGGTGTCTCTGACAAATTAAATAAGGACTTGATGAACTCCAGACCACCAGCACTATCTTCAACCAATCGAGACCCAGAATTTGGCAAACCAAGAACGAAGTGGAACGCGTCTTTTGGAAGACAAATTGTCTTGTCACCAACAATAATTTCACAGCAAACAGTGTCAACACTCAAAGCAAGCCAACGAATAAAAGACGAAGGCAATTGTGTCTCGCATAAAGAAAGAAGACATCCAAACCCAAAGCTCTCAATAATTGCTTTCTGCTCCAAGGTTAGCCGGCTCAAAACTGTGAAAAAGTACTTGGCATGGTAAACTGAGTATGAATCCTTTCCAACTGTGTGTGTTCTGGGCCTTTTGAACTGGAAATGAAAGGACAAAGAGAAACACAAATCATAGATCAGACCCAAAAAAAATAGCATCACAAAAGGAAAAATTGACAAACACTAAAAATCCTTTTATCTGGGGTAAGTGCTACCTCTCTAAACAAATCAGATTCACGGCACAAATGCGATAAATCCCTCTTCAAGCTCTTGATAGCCTGTAAACAGAAAAATTAGATAAGATGAAATTATCTGAGGTAGACCACAGAAAAATAATCAAATACACTCCTCATGAAATTATTTGAGGAAGCACAAAATCCAAAAAACGAAGTACCTGCTTACTGAAATAATCAAACAAAACATTGTCTAATGCTCTCTTCCTTTTATGATTTCCAATACCCTATAAGAACACACAAACAACAACCGAAAAAACTGTCATCCACTATGCATAGTACAAAAGAAGAGGCAGAAGAAATCAAGGAACTACATCAAATAAAAAAACTACATCATCGCTGGATGAGGTTCTTTCTTCAGCACTATCAAATCCAGAAGATGCAACGTCAGAAACATCGCCCCAGTGAGCGTGCGAGCGCGCTGCCCTGCAGTGAAAAAACACTGAACTAGTTACAAAACCATGAGATATATTGTAGACGATAATGAGAAGCTACAAAAAAATTGTAACCATCGAGAAAAATGAGAACTATATGAAGGATAGCTGGGGTTATTACACTGTGTGCTCTGACTAGATGAACTGATCCGATAAGCGTTGATACTAATAGAAGAATCTAAACATGAACAGCTCCACCAAAGAAAAACTAATGCGATACAAAAACCAAGCTAGATTTCTGAGCCGTAAAACAAATGAGCGGGACAGGGTATGAACTTACATTCCTAACCCCTACCCTCGCCAACCAAATCTGATGACATACGAAGGCTAAAAAATTCTGAACCCTAACGAATAGGGATTGAGACGCCTCGAGTACCACCACCTAAAACATATCGATTAGGAACGCTAGAACACAACGAATCAAAACAATATATAGGATTCCTCACACTACGAGAACGAGGTCGGGGACCAGAACAAATGCTACACAGTTGCAGAGGATAGAGTTCAACGCTTCAAAATTAACCAAGGAAAATAAAGAGAAAATAGCTATAGCTAGAGAAAAAAAACTCCATAAGCACCAACTTCACAAAAATTTGATACTAATACTGATAACAAGCTCATACTAGTAACCAACTAGTTAGCATTAGAAACAAATGTGTAAGTGATTATTCCAACTGTTCAAAACTAGAACTAGACACGTTAAGCTGAGCAGCTCCATCCCAAAAACGAAATCAAAACACCCTACCCCTCGCCATGCAATTCTGATGACATACAAAAACCTATATCTCTGAACCCTAACAACGGATCGATGTATTGAGACGGGCAGAGTACCACCCCACCCAAAATATCGAATCAATTATGAACACCAGAACACCACGTATTCGAAGCAATCAAGATGATTCTCCGCACTACGAGCACGAGGTCGGCTACCGAGAACAAATCAAAATACAGTAAAATTTGAATCTGATGCCATATATCTCTGAACCCTAACAACGAATCAAAAGGATTGAGACGGGCAGAGTACCACCACAACCTAAATAGACTAGATTATGAACACTAGAACCACACGAATCGAAGCAATCTAGATGATTCCCCCACACTACGAGCACGAGTCCGCCCGACCGAGAACAGATACGAGCCAGAGGTATAGGGGAACTGAAGGAAAATACAGAGAAACTGAAGGAACGGGAACACCTACCTGCTACGAAGCCGGCGACGACGCTCACGGCCGGCTCCGCCGTGGGAGAATCTCGATCCTCGACCACCTTCGGTACCCATCGAATCCCCTCTCAGCTACGCTTCTGCTGGTTGGAGGCGAAGGAGGTGGACGCGAGATGTTGATTGAGCTCGAGGAACTGAGACGCTTCGAGCTCGAGGGACGAGAATCACCGGCGACGAGCGCCGGCGCACTCAACCGCCTCCCCCCGTCGCCTCCCCGTCGCCTCTGCAGCCTTCTCTCTCGATCTGGGTCAGAAATGAGGAATTGTCACCGCCTGGGCATGGGATTCAAAAAGATAAAACCGGTCCAGACAAAAAAACCGAACCGGACACCGACAACGGTAACAGAAAAAGGGGAATGAGGGAGGTTGCTCTAAGATTCGCGCGGGAGGGAAACGCACGGCTACAGATTCGTCTGAGGACGAATTGCAATTTCAGATGGCTGAAAATTAGAAAGAGTGTATATTAATGCAGACACAAATACACATGGTCGCCCGACTCAAAGGACCGCTCTGATATGTGTTTGTTTGCATATCTCTCCAATTCTCCATCACTTGTGCGCAACTCTTGTTCAAAAAAAAAAAAAAAACTTGTGCGCAACTGGTGCTACCGGATCAGTTGACGCAGTAAAGCAGGTTGTATAGCCAGTTTTGAAAATCAGGTGGAGTCAGATCGTCAAGTGGCCGAGTATCAAAATGTTGTGGTTTTTTACCACATACAACACTTCGAATGGTGAACATTTAACGCTGAATGCAACGCTGTGTTGTGCCAGAATTCAATCTGTGTCGGCCAATACAACCATTTCATCGGGTTGGAAACTTGGAATGCACGAAGCCTCGAAGAAATGTCTCTAAACATTGGTTGACCCGTACAGTCTGCCTAACAGTTTGCGGATGATGAGCATAATTTAGATTGAGTGTAGTATTTGCTAGTTTGAACAACTGTTGCCAAAGCTTGATCGTAAAAACTTCGCCACGATCAGATATGATAACCCGAGGCATCCCATAAATCTTATGGATGTTGTTAACAAACACGGGTGCCACTGACAATGTTGTGAAAGGATGTTTGAGTGGCGAAAAATGTGAATGCTTGGGGAACTTGTCCACGCTAACAAAAATTGTTCCATAGCCTTGAGCCCTTGAGACAGAAGTTTTTCAATAAATTCACAAATATGGTGTGCTAAGCTAGCTACAAGTGAGATTGGGAATGGTTCCAACGGACCAGGCTTCTTGACATGTTCTCCTTTTGCGTGTGGACAAAATGAGTCCTCATGTACAAAGTTTTAGACATGATCTTTCATGACATTCACGAGGAAAGCAGTTTATTTTATTTTATTTTCTATATGTAGCAGCTATACCTGAATATCCCCCAATAGTATTGTTGTGCAAAACAATGATAATTGCTTGTTGGGTTTCCTTATGAAGACTCAACCCTATTTTTACATGATGATTACTGACACCTTTGTTCAAGGAAAACTCATGTTTACCGGGTTGCTAAGAGTTAGCTCACTAAGTAATAACTTTGCCAGAGGGTCTTGTGTATACCGCAAAACAGTTAATTCTTGTGATGTAAGCATATCAGTTTGACGAAAGCCTATTGTTGCATGGCAGTTTGTTGGGTGATCTCCCAAGTGAATCTGACTTTTCTCGTTAGCGTGTATCAGGAACTCACCAGCTTGCAAGTATGATTTCCACTTCTCAGTGCTCTCGGAAGGATAGCCAAGCATTGTTTGTCATATTTGGACAAAGTCTTGATTTTGCCTCCTTATGCTTTGCTCATGAATGCCAATGGGTGCCCTTGTTGCATCAGTATAGCCCCAATCCCTTCATCAAAGACATATGTTTCTTACTAGAAAGTTCTTAAAAAGTATGGCAATGTGAGATCTCGAGATTGCACCAAATCCATTTCAAAGCTGTGAGGCTGCTTGCTCATTTATATTCCACACAAAAAAATCCTCTTTCTTCAGAAGTTCTATCAATGGTCCACTTATTGGCCCAAAATTTCTTATGAAAAAACGGTAGTACCATCTAAACCTAGGAACCCCGGAGTTGCTTCGCATCGGTAGGCACACGCCACAATTCATGAACTGCATCCATCTTGGAAGAGTCAGTTGACACACATTTGTCACTAATGGCGTGGCCAAGATACTCTTGGCGATCATTACACAAAAGGGCACTTGCTACACTTCACGAGCAATTGATGCTACAACAAAAGCTGGAATACCAGCAGCTGATGATGTCCGTGTGATCCCAATGTCTTCCTACATGGTGACATGCTCCTGTGCTAACAATTACGGCCCTTTTACCCAAAAAAAAACTCTTCAGTATCCATATATATTACTGAAACATTCAGAACTGTTGATATTTGTTTTTTGAGGTTATTGAGAACTAACTGTTGATGACCAAGACACCCATATCAGCGACACGGTATCAGATCCGACACATGCAACAAGTGAAGCACCAAGGCCCAATCCCAAGAGGAGAACCAAGACTCCAGATTGGGGTGCAGGCCGAGAATTGGCCCGTTGAGGCCTTGCAACCTCTCGAACGGACATACTTGTAACGAACTGAAGAGCGACAGTGTTGTGGATGTGAGCTGGCTCGGAGATGGTTGGGAGTTACTGTAGAACCCTAGTTTATTCCACCAAATCGAAGTTCTATTGTTATCGACTGGGATCTTACAATTGAAATTGTTTAACTGAGAAAATCAACCCAGTACTAGTTTTTTTTGCGAAACACAGTACAACGCAGACGCTCACATACACGCGCATACACTCACCCCTATGAACGCACACACGCACACCCTACCCCTATGAGCACCTCCGAGAGACTGAGCCGGCGGTTGAGTCTTGAGATTGACGAAGTCACCACGGGCGCCTCGCTGTCGACGGGAACGTCGCCTCCCACTGAAGAATATTCCGCCTAAATGAGAAACACCAGCGTCAAACCTGGGGTTTGAACTCTGGTGGGCTGGGGGTACAACCACCCTCCTAACCATCTTGCCACAGGCAAGTTCTCCCAGTACTAGTTTTTTGAATTGATATATCTTGTCAATATATAGATGGTTCTTGCTACGCTTAGCTGATGCCTCAAAATATTTTCTTGCCCAGAAGACAGAACAGTGTCAATCCAGTGTGAACCAAAGGAAAATCTTGAGCCGAAGCTGAAGCTACAATTACAAAATCACAACGACAGATAAAAGGGAGAAAATGCAGACATTCAACTAGCGAAACAATGTTTCCATTCGACATAATAAGCTAGCATCATTCCATCAGTTCTACGCTTAGCACCATCAGCAGATCATATATGAAAATGCAGACACAGGACACATAGATTAACACGAGTATCTTCACCACCATCCTCAGATCACTCTAGCTTCCTGAACCTAACTAACAAAATACTCGCTAACTCCTGACTGATTGATGAAACCATTTCGAAAGCTCTCAAAAAGATTAGCCATGGATGGATGGATGCAGTAAGACTAGCAAGCTACCGTGAACTGAACATGCACCTAGAACAAAGAAAATGCTACTGTGGGATGAGATCCGAGTCGTGCGATCGATCTTGGCGACGCGCGCGCGCGCCGGCGGGTAGCTTGACCGGTGCTAGCCTCCTAGATGGACAGGTCCGGCCACCCCATGCCCAAGAAGAAGCCCTCGGGCACCGCCTGCGACACCACCGGCGGCTGCTGCGGCTGAAAGGCAGGAGCGTGAGCATGAGAGGGCCCCGCGTTGGCGGCGCCGCCGAACAGGAAGCCGGTGGCGAAGTGGCCGTAGGGCAGCACGGGGGCGGGCGGCGCGATGAGGGTGCTGAAGTTGCCGCCGAGGTCGAGCAGGCGGCGGTCGGGGTCCATGGCCGCGAGTGTGGAGACGAAGGACAGCTCGTAGGGCTGCGGCGGCGGCGGCGGCTGTGGGGCGATGACCGACGGGAGCAGTGGGAGCGGCGAGGAGACGGAGTGCTGGAGCTGGAGGACGGGCGCGGCGTGGGGCTGGGAGGGGCGGTTCTTGCGGCGGGAGACGGCGCCGGAGGGGGTGGGCTTGCGCGTGCCGCCGCCGACGGGGACGTTGCGGAGCGCGCCGCCGCGGGTCCAGTAGCGGCGGCAGCCCTTGCAGAAGTGGCGCGGCTGGGAGAGGTTGTAGTTGTTGTAGTAGCAGAACTTGGTGTCGGCGGAGTCGCAGCGCGGGCAGGGCCACTGCGCCGCCCGCTCCGCCTCGCCGGCCCGCTTCCCCGCGGCGCCGACCCCGCCACCGACGCCATGATCCTCACGTCCTCCTCCGACAGCTGGTCCATAGCAGTGATGCGAACCATGGTGTAGCTACACTACAAGACTGAGCTCTGGGTGGGACACTTGCTGGTAGACTGACTGGTAGTGTGCGAGAAGGAGGCGCCGGGCGGGTGGATGCCAATATGTAGCGGAGGCTGGCTGCCGGGAGCGGGGAGGATGAAGACAAGCGAGGAGGTGGCGGTCTTGGCGGGCAGGACATGTACCGGGCGCCCAGAGCATCTCTGGTGGCAATGGCAGGACGGACAGGACTGACATGGGTCGCAGCATCTCGAGTTTGAATAAGGGTTTGATCGAACTTGAGACTTCTATTCCCGGGAAGCGGACAAGGCGGCAGCGGCGGCAGAAGGATGTGCTTGTCCCTGGCCGGACCGTTCTGCCGACCGGCCAGGGGTGGTGCTCCAGTCTGCATTGGCTAGCCTTCCCCCAACTCCAGTCAAAGCTGGGCTGGGGCTGGGTTCCTGCATGCAGCTGCCCGCGTCGCAGCACTGACATCATCTTCCCTGCACTGTTTTGATTCCCTTCCTACTCCTCCTCTCTCTATAATATTACTCTCTCCGCTGATTGCGTGCAATCTACTCCCTCCGTCCAATGTCCCAATTTTGTCCTAGCTTAGAGCATCTCCACCGGGAGCCTCCAAATGTGTGTCCGACACCCCCAATTGGGTCTCCTTTGGGGGAGCCGTCCACAGCGGCACTCTCCAAAGGCCCACCCCCAAACGCGCGCAAATGGGCGAACACCTTGCGAGCAACATGAAATTTAAGCGATTCAAAATTAAACGATTCAAATTAAACTAAACGATTGAAATTTAAACCCTAATCTAAACCCTAATCTAAACTCCGCCGTCCTGGCCTGCCTCGTTGTCGTAGCGGGGCGCCTGTCCTGCCAGGGAGGCCTTCTGGCTATTCTGGGCTAGGCGCGAGCGGACACGCCTCTCCTGCCGGAGCGCGCTCGCCGCCCGGCGCATGTCATCCCTGGCAGCCCTTGCAATTGCGGCATCCCTCTCAGCTGCCGCTGCCTAGCTCGCCTCGCGCGCCCGGTTCAGCTCCTCGTGAACCGCCTGCTGGGCGGCCTCCATTGAGGCCGGATTCTCCCGCTCCGCGGCCACCGCGTTGAGGTCCGCGTACGCCGCGCGCTCGGCGGCCATGAAGGCGCGGTAGCGAACGTCTCGCTCCGCGGTCGCGATGCAGGCCTTCTTGGTGGCGGCCTCGACGGCGTCGCCAACCGCCACGTAGCCGAGCCTGAACTGGTTGGCCGCCTGCTCGACGCGCCAGGTGTCGAAGGAGTTGACCGCGACCACCTGGTCGGGCCACAGCGGCGGCGGCAGCTCCTGCTCCGGCGCCGGCTCCTGCTCCCGCGCCTGCTCCTCTTCCGGAGGCGGCTCCTGCCCAAGGTAAGGATCCTGGGCCGGCTCCTGCTCCAGTTGCTCCTCCACGTCGATGTCGTCGACGTTCGCCCAATCGAAGGGCTCCTCGTCGACGACAGGCTGGAGCGCCTGCTCCGGCGCCTGCTCTTGCCCCAGAGGGTGAGCGCGGCGCGCTGCCTAGGTGAGGGTGGACCAGGTGGTTTGGAGGCGGCGAGGCATGGTGCTTGGCTCGGGGCGACACTACGGCGAGTGTTGGTGTGGTGAGGCTGCACGGCGGAGGAGTGTGTGCCGAGGCTGCACGGCGGAGGAGTGTTATATAGGTGGGGAGGGGGCGGGAAACAGAGGGGCGGGAAGCGGCGGGTGGGTGAGCACGCGTCGCGTCGGAGTTATGTGGCGGCGACGCGATTCGGCCACGCCGACGCTTGGGAAGCCGGGAAAGCCTGGGTGCCGGCGTAATTGCGAGGCGTGTCACAGACACCTCGCCGTCCCCTCGCTTCGTTGCCTGCAGAAACGCGTCGCCATTAACGCGGGCGGAACGGCCTCCTGCACGGCGCAATTTACAGCATCTCCTCGCGCCCTATGTCTCTGACGGGTGGGGCGCACCTGTCGGAGGCCATGTCCAGTCAATGTCCGGCACCCCCAGGAGGGCCTCCAAACTTGGAGGCCCTATTGGGGGTGCCGAACACAAAATCGCTCGGAGCGAGGCTTTGGGGGTGCCGCTGGTGGACGTTTTTGGTGTCCGGCCCCCCAAAGGGCCTTGGGGGGGGGGGGGTCCTTTAGAGGCCCCCGGTGGAGATGCTCTTAGCCTCTAAATCGGTGTCCAGCACCCCCAATTGGGCCTCCTTTGGGGGTGCCGGACATGTGTCCGCCCAACATTTGGAGGCCGCCCAGCGGCACCCCTAAAGCAGGCACCTCAAACGTTTTGTTGTAACTTTCATTCATTCAAACTTCAGCTCTACAATCATTCATTCAAACGAGATTTAACAAACTTACAATTTCGAATTTAAACGAGATTTAACAAACTAAACCTAAACTAGGCGGAGAGAAGGGGGCCTATGTAGCTTCTCGCCAACCAATACACGCGCCGGCTGGGAGAGAGATGCCGCTTCATGGCCTGCCGGCGAGGAGAAAGATGTTGCCTTCGCCCGGTTCACGGCCGGCCGAAGGAGAAGAAGATGCGAACCAAGCGCCGGAATCATCAAGAGACTTGCATTCCTCGATGATCCGTCGCCGGGATTTCATCTTCTGTTCCCGTCGGCTACGGCCTTTAGAAAAGTTCCCGCCGGCTCCCCATATTAAGGGCTCCGGCCTTAAGGAACGTCCCGTAGCCTTGGCTGAGCCGGCTGAGGCTTCTGGTTTCACCGGCGCGTGGCATTCGATTTACCGCCGTGACATGCGGCGGGACGTTTGATGGGAAGCCTCTTCGGCTTGTGCTGCCCCTTTCTTGGGTGACGGCGACGCTGCTGTCCAAGATGCAGCCGGTTGTAGAGGCAGATCGGGCAGCTCGGGGTCGTCATCGTCGTCATCGGCGGCGTGGTGTGTGTATGACGGGCGGGCCATCGCTGTCAGGGCCATGCCCGTGGGAATGTCCGGCACCCTCAGAATGGCCTCCAAACTTGGAGGCCCGATTGGGGGTGCCGGACACAAAATCGTTCGGGGCGAGGCTTTGGGGGTGCCGCTGGTGGCGATTTTCGCTGTCCGGACCCCCAATGGGCCTTTGGGGGGGGGGGGGGGTCGTTTGGAGGCCCCGGTGGAGATGCTCTTAGACCAAAGTTGAGACATACTTTTGTGAACGGAGTGAGTACTTATTAGAAAGCATCTCCACTAGAGCCACTAGTACAGAACGACACATCGGAAACGGGCCAAAAACCCCTTCGGCAACGGAGAAAGGGTCCGTGTCCCCGCCTCTGTCACTGATGTGAAGCCTCACAATGGCAACGGAGATTTTTATCGTTTGCAATAAGTTTAGCAACGGGCATAATATATAACCGTTGCCTTTAGTCTTTACATCAGATACGGAGATTAGTTTTTAACCGTTTGTAATGAGGGCTAAAGGAAACAAAAAAAAAGCCGGTGACGCCTGCTGCACCGTCGACGGAGCCCTGTGGTTCCTGCTTGATGGCCGCCGGTTCTTCACCTTCCTCTTCGCCCAGCTTCATTGCGTGGTCTTCTTCTACCTATTTAGTACTGCACAAAAGTCTTGCTCCTGGAGGCGCCGGCTTCAGTGGACCGTGTGGACGGAGCCCCGCTCCTACGTCTTCACGGCCGCCGCATAGTCTCCAGGTTTCCTCCTCGCCCTAAAGGAGATGAAAAAAATCAAAATGTAAGCTCCTTCATCTCTATAC
This sequence comes from Poa pratensis, assembly GCA_947311845.1. Lineage (NCBI taxonomy): Eukaryota > Viridiplantae > Streptophyta > Magnoliopsida > Poales > Poaceae > Poa > Poa pratensis. The sequence continues at coordinate 66,297,268 of CAMZMU010000038.1, forward strand.
ATAAGACATATGCTTCTTCATCGGCATTACAGAAAATATAGAACTAATTACAACTAGAACATAGCCTAAACAATGCCTCATATATAGGTAGATTGGACACACAAATTTCAGGGATGGAGCAAGCGAGCCAAGTAGGATGCACAAGATCGATGTGAATTTGTGCATATCACAAGGATCACTAGCGCCACCCCCGGATCACACGGTGTCACCTAATTTTAATCATCGGCATAACAGAAACAAAGCTAAAATCAGAGCAAATGCCTACTAAAAACAGAGCATATCCATGGATAAACAATTAGCTATTTACAACTAGAAAACAGTTAAAATCTATGTGTAAACAATGCCTACTAAAAACAGAGCATATCCATGGATAAACAATTAGCTACTTACAACTAGAAAACAGCTAAAATCTATGTGTAAACAATGCCTACTAAAAACAGAGCAAATCTATGGATAAACAATTAGCTACTTACAATTAGAAAACAGCTAAAATCTATGTGTAAACAATGCCTACTAAAAACAGAGCAAATCTATGGATAAACAATTAGCTACTTACAACTAGAAAACAGCTAAAATCTATATGTAAACAATGCCTACTAAAACAGAGCAAATCTATGGATAAACAATTAGCTACTTACAACTAGAAAACAGCTAAAATCTATGTGTAAACAATGCCTACTAAAAACAGAGAAAATCTATGGATAAACAATTAGCTACTTACAACTAGAAAACAGCTAAAATCTATGTGTAAACAATGCCTACTAAAAACAGAGCAAATCTATGGATAAACAATTAGCTACTTACAACTAGAAAACAGCTATCCTACTGAACTGGGGTCTTACATTAGGCGAGGCGGGCTCGCTTAGCGTCGCCGCCGGCGAGGAGCTAGCGCCGGCCTCCCCTGGCGGCGCCTTGCCCTCGCCGTGGACCAAAGAGAGGGCTATGGCGGCCCGGAGGTCAGACTGGTAGACCGCCTCCTCGGCGCGTTCGACCTGGGTCGACGCCTCGGAGAGGAGGACCGCCGCCTCCAGATCGGCCTCGCCCTGACGACGCATGGCGTCCTCGCGCTCGAAATCGGCGCGGGAGAGTTGGCAAGCGATCTCCAGATCACGATCCTCCTCCTCTTCCTCTTCCTCCTCGTCGGAGGACGAGGACGAGGAGGAGGAGGAGGAAGACGGATGGCGGCCGGGTACATCGCCTGGTGGATCTCGCGGTAGCTGCAATGGTGGCCAAATGAGCGGGTGTGGCCGGAGCCTTCGCCGTGCGGACGAGCGCCAAGGCTGCGGGACCGGCCCGCGGGGGACGGATCGGCGGCGGCCTGTTCCGCAAGCTCGTCCCTCAACACCAGCTGACGCTGCTGCTGCCTGAAGGCCCAGAGGGTGGGGCGGTCACGGCCGCGATGGCCGGATCTACCAGCGCCGACGGTGGAAGCCATGCGAGAGAGTGGAGAGAGAGGAGACTGTGCGGCGGCTAGGGTTGGAAGTGAGTGAGAGTGAGAGTGAGAGTGAAGGGCATAGTAGGTTCTTATAGGCCGGCTGTCGGGCTGCTTCTAATGACAACGGAGATTACGAAACTGTCCGTGTGCGATGAGCACACATCGGTAACGGAGTTAAACCAAACTCCGTTGCCAACATATATTCCACTATTCACCCGTTGCCGATGTTGTGGGCCTGCTTTACGGCCCAGTGCGGGCACGCGGGGGATGCCGCGATTTACCGTCGCCTAACTCCTGCCGTTGCCATAGAGGGGTATCCGATGTGTCGTTCTGTACTAGTGAGCGCTCAATAGCACTTCAGATTTATTGGACGCGCCAACATCAAATCACACCCAACGACGAGTTCAATTGGTTAAAAAGTTGTCGGCACGTCCCAATAAAGCGTCCGATAACCCCGCTTCGTGCCATGATTCTAGCAAGCAAGCGGGCGTGTTGGCAACCGCGGCGATGCGCGTTGATGTCTACGCGCGCTTCTATTTTTGTAGAACAACAAGAGCAGAGGTTTGTAGAACAACAACAAGTTTCCCTTAAGTGAATCACCCAAGGTTTATCGAACTCAGGGAGGTAGAGGTCAAAGATATCCCTCTCAAGCAACCCTGCAATTAAGATACAAGAAGTCTCTTGTGTCCCCAACACACCAAATACACTTGTCAGATGTATAGGTGCACTAGTTCGGCGAAGAGATAGTGAAATACAAGTAATATGGATGATTATAATTAGTAATTGCAATCTGAAATAAAAATGGCAGCAAACAAACATGTAGCAGGACTTGTTGTAAACGGTGTTTCAATGCTTAGAAACAAGGCCTAGGGATCATACTTTCACTAGTGGACACTCTCAACAATGACAACATAATTGAATAAATAAATGCTACTCTCAAACACTCTCATGTTGGATAACGAACACCATTCATTGCGTAGGGCTGCAAAAGCACATCTCAAGTCGGAGTAAACAAACACCACAACGTCATAAAGGAGTCACACACGATGCGCACACTGTCACCTTCACACCGTGGAGAGTGACTCCGGAGTTCATATTAAAGTAACCTCTAGAGTGGCATAATAGATAAAGAGTAACATCTACTTATTCAACTAGATTACAAAGCTCATGATCACATAAAGATGACACCATGGGAGAGAGAGATAAACCACATAGCTACAGTAGAGCCCTCAGCCTCGGGGAGAACTACTCCCTCCTCATCATGGGAGTCAGCAACGGCGATGAAGATGTCGATGGAGTCGATGGAGATGGCTCCGGGGGCAATTCCCCGTCCCGGCAGGGTGCCGAAACAGAGACTTCTGTCCCCCGAATTAGGGTTTTTGGTGGCGGCGGAGCTACGGAACTCTTCTGGAGAAATCGTCGATTCCCCTAGGGTTTTCGAGGCAGGGGGATTATATAGGCGAAAGGGCGGCGCGAGGGGGTGGCCGAGGCTCGCTCCCCACCTGGCGGCGCCACCCCCCTACTGACCGCGTGACCGCATGGGGAGGAGGCCGTGGGCCTCCTCTAGACTTGCCCTTCTGGCTCCGTGGGTCTTCTGGCGAAATAGAATTTCTGTAATTTTTCTGGATATTTTCGAGCACATTGGTTTTTGGGCCTTTTCTGCAATAAACAGAAACTGGCACTGTGGCATCTTGTTAATAGGTTAGTCCAATAAATGCCATAATATGATATAAAGTGTATATAAAACATGTAGCAATTGGCATAATATAAGCATGGAACATCAGAAATTATGGATACGTTGGAGACGTATCAAGCATCCCCAAGCTTAGTTCTACTCGTCCTCGAGTAGGTAAAACGATAACAACAAATAATTTCTGAAGTGACATGCTACCCACATAATCTTGATCAAATAATATTGTAAAGCATGTGAGCTGAGATCAAATCATTCAAAGCAAAAGTCTATAATTGATATTCAATAAGAGATAACAAAGCAAGATAGTTAAACAAGCTAAAACTTTTCATGAACTATTGCTTTAAAGACATGAAACCGTACAAGGTTCATTAAAGATGTTTTAAGTATCCAATGTAGGAGTTCTATCCTTCAATTCCAAGCATCAAGTGATTTTTCACAACATAGAAGGATTCAGTCAAGTAAATATAAACATGAACGTCATGAATCAACTGTTTCGAAGTCTACTCAACCGGTGAGCGCAACATTTGGTATTGGCACCAGGATGTTATGGCTAAAAGAACATTAATGGGGGTTTGGAAGGCCAAAGGAAGAAAGTCTCACAAAGCTATAAGTGATCATTAGACAAGAGGAAGTCTTATAATCGAAGCTATGTAAGGAGTAGTGATTGCCATGCAACGGATGCACATAGAGCTATATGTGTATGAAAGCTCTCCAATGGAACTAGTGGGGGTGCATCCAACTTGGTTGCTCATGAAGACCTAGAGCACTTTTGAGGAAGCTCATCATTGGAATATACAACCCAAGTTCTATAGTGTAAATTCCCCACATAGTTATACTAGTAAACATGAAAACTCTCTCACATGGAGTATAGGTGCTAAACATGAGCACAAATGATGACTATGAATACTGCAGGTGCTGAAACATGAGCACAAGTGTGGATAAAGGATAGTAATGTTGCCCCCTTTTTCTTTATTCCTTTTTTTTTCTTTTTCTTTTTTCTTTTTTCTTTTTTCTATTTTTTTCTTTTTCTGTTTCTCTTTTCGATGGCCTCCATGGCTCTTTTCACTTTTAGGGGCAACATCCTAATATGACAACACATTTTTGTACAAATAACTCATAATGAACAAAACATGATGTATGAAACTGTATGCCTCTGCCAGTGTAGCAGGATATGCAATGATCTAGCGTAACATGGGTAAACCGCACATCAGCTGTATAGAATCATGCAAAGCAATATATAAATGATAAATGACAACAAGTCATGTAATGTAAAATGGAAGTTGCATGCAATATATCTCGGAACAGCTATGGAAATGCTGTGGTAGGTAGGTATGGTGGCTGTTTTGAGGAAGATGTATGGGCTTATGTGTAGGAGAACAAGAGAAAGTCCTCCCACGGGTTTGGATGTACTGGCGAAGTATGCACAACTCTCAATGTGAGCAGAAGGCAATGCACATCACCGAAGAGGCTAGCAAATTTGGATGGTGGAAGTGCCAAAAACCGTAGCTTAACATTAGTCAAAAAGAACTCACAAGCTTATTGCAAACAACTAGCAGGTTCAACATTAAGAACATGATTAAAATTCACTCCAAGAAGGGCCGTTCACGGCGGTACAAGTACCCCGCTAGATCCCTCGACCTTCAGCACAACTTAGTTATTACGAATCACTTTTAGACATGGAAAGCTATCAAGTCCAACTACACCTTCAACAATTTTAGTAGAGTTTGTAGTACTGTACAAGCTTAAAGACAACATCCACTAATGATTTTAACTTAACTAACCAGCAAGCTTTACCATCTAAATATCTCAAAACATTTGCAAAGAATCAAGTCATCAAAGTTCAATGATCTACAAGATTATGCAAGTTTATTCATTACCACTACCACATGCAGCATTTTCTGAACCAACACATCAACCAAGCAACTCTCCAAGTAATTTACAAATGAAACAAGAGAGTACTTTCCACAAGAATTAACAGCTCTAAAAGAGATGCATGAAAAACAGGAGCTAAAAGCATAGCAGTAGCTAGATAAGAATACTCAAAAGATATAAGTGAAGAATATGAGTATTCACATGAAAAAGCGGAGCGTGTCTCTCTCTCACACAAGAATGCTAGGATCCAACTTATTCAGAAAATAAAAACAACAAAGCAAAAATAAAAGCACACAAACGCTCCAAGTAAAATACATAAGATGTGGAAGAATAAAATATAGTTTCACTAGAGATGACCTGATAAGTTGTTGATGAAGAAGGGGATGCCTTGGGCATCCCCAAGCTTAGACGCTTGAGTCTTCTTGAATATTGCTGGGGTGACCCACGGGGGCATCCCCAAGCTTAGGCTTTTCACTCTTCTTGATCACATCATATCATCCTTCTCGCTTGCTCCTTGAAAACTTCCGCCACACCAAACTCAAAGTAATTCTCATTAGAGGGTTAGTGCATAATCAAAAATTCACATGTTCACTGCGACACAATCATTACCAAAGCTTCTGGACATTAACTACAGCCACTGATGTTTTATGGAGCAAAGAAATCCAATCAAACATAGTAAAAGAGGCAATGCAAAATAAAAGGCAGAATCTGTCAAAAACAGAACAGTCTGGAAAGACGAATTTTTTCGAGGCACTTAACTTGCTCAGATGCGAAAAATCAAACTAATGAAAGTTGCGTACATACATAAGGATCATGCGTGATTTTTTCAGAATTTTCAATTTTTCTGGAGTGAATACAGCTCAAAACGGTGGACAGCAAAAATCTGTCACTGCGCAGAAATCCAAATCTAGCATCAACTTTCAACTAGAGACTTTACTTGGCACAACAATGCAATAAAATAAAGATACAAAGGAGTTATTACAGAAGTAAGCAAGCTCCAAGACTCAAAAAAAAGAAAATTTCAGAAATAAAACAATGGGTTGTCTCCCAAGAGCGCTTTTCTTTAAAGCCTTTTAGCTAGGCATGATTTTTGATGATGCTCTCATATGTATAAGAGTTGAATATAAGAGAGCATCAAAAAGCAAATACCAAACACATTTAAGTCTAACCCATTTCCTATGCAAAGGAATCTTGTAAGAAAACAAATTATTGAAGCATGAAGCTACTAGCATAGAAAGATAAAACAAGTGCAACTTAAAAATTCAACAAAAAGAGAGGAGACTTAATATTATTGTATATGAAGCCGTGCTCCCTCTCTCATAAAACTTTCAGTAGCATCATTGATAAAGTCCACAATATAACCATCACATGAAACATTCTTACCATGATCCATATGCACAAAAGTATCAATATTTTCCATACGAGAAAAGTTCTTCTCATTAATAACAATGGGAGCAGGATCATCATAAAGAACTCGAACATGATAGACAAGTTGTATATTAAAGGGATGGTTTTGGGTAATCCCTCCATAACTATGACAAGTTTCATGAGGATGATTGTAATTATAACCTATGACATAGTATTCTTTATATAATTATCAAAGACTGAGGCATAGTATCATCATAAGCAATAGAATAGTTATCTTCCAAAGTGTGTTCATCTGTAAACATATCATCACTTTTACTAGAAGGAGATGTATCAAACATATAATCAGTAGTAGCAAAAGGATTTTCAAACACATCACTAGGAGGAGAGGTCTCAGATATATAATTATTACTAGCAAAAGGATTTTCAAACACCTCATCCCAAGCTTAGAGCTTTTCATATCATCATTGGAAGAAACATGGATAGTACTAATAGTATGGCAATTATTAACATCATCATTTTCAGAATTGGTACCCCAAAGATTTTCAATATCAAAAGTAGTTTCATTTTCCCAATCATGATCACTACAATAAATAACAGGCATAGGAACATGATCTAATTCGGACTCATCAGCAAAAACTACAATAGGAGCAACATGTTTAGGGGAAGATACCGTTTCCTCTCTCCTTTTACTCCTCTTCTTCTTCTTCTTCTTCTTCTTCTTCTTCTTCTTTCCCCTCTTCTTTTTATCTTTAGGAGGGAGAGGTTTGAAAGGAAGCTTCTCCACATAACTTGGTTTATTGTTAGAAACAACAAAAGAAACTTGGGAGGATTCCTCTCTTTCATTAATAAGAACAAAACACATATTAGTCCTGTCATAGTTTGGTAAAGTCCCATCTTTTATAATATTTTATATGTAAGTATTTGCGTGGCAATTATCAACACAATAAAGATGATATGCATACAACAACAACAACAACAACAACAACAACAACAACAACAACAACAACAAAGCCTTTTTTCCCAAACAAGTTGGGGTCGGCTAGAGTTGAAACCCATAAGATCTCGAAACTAGGTCATGGTTCTGGCACATGGATAGCTAACTTCCACGCAGCCCTATCCATGGCTAGTTCTTTGGTGATATTCCAATCCTTCAGATCTCTCTTAACAGACTCCTCCCATGTCAAGTTTGGCCTACCACGACCCCTCTTAACATTCTCATCCCGCTTTATCCGTCCGGTATGCAATGGCGCTTCCGGAGGCCTACGTTCTATATGACCAAACCATCTTAGACGGTGTTGGACAACCTTCTCTTCAATTGGTGCTACCCCAACTCTCTCACGTATATCATCATTCCTAACCCGGTCCTTTCTTGTGTGGCCACATATCCATCTCAACATGCGCATCTCCGCTACACCTAACTGTTGGATATGTCGTCTCTTGGTCGGCCAACATTCTGCGCCATACAACATCGCAGGTCGAATCGCCGTTCTATAGAACTTGCCTTAAACGGTCACGCTTGTCAATCTTCTTAAACGGTGCTCAATGACTCTCTCCCATAGCTTCATTGTATGGCTCATCAACTTGATTCCACGGTAATTAGTGCAACTTTGAACATCCCCCTTGTTCTTGAAGATTGGCACTAATGTACTCCGCCTCCATTCTTCGGGCATCTTGTTTGACCGAAAAATGAGGTTGAAAAGTTTAGTTAGCCATACTATCGCTATGTCTCCAAGGCCTCTCCACACCTCGATGGGGATACCATCAGGGCCCATTGCCTTGCCTCCTTTCATCCTCTTCAAAGTCTCCCTAACCTCAGCCTCCTGGATACGCCGCACAAAACGTCGGCTGGTATCATCGGAGGAATCGTCTAGCTCAATGGTAGAGTTATCAAGAAAAACTTCTTTGGTAGATATGAGTGCTTTTGATATAAATAGTGTCCTGCATGCATATCATCTTAAATAACTCACAAAGTTCTGTAAGTTTCGACAAGTGAGCACTTGGATGGACTGATCCATCCCCTGCATACTGATCATTCATAACCCTTTCAACAATTTTCATAGGTATTTTAAAAGAAATACTTTCAACAGGTGGATTTGGAATATCACAAGCATCATTCGAATTATCACATATGTGAGACAAACTATCATCAGAGCAAATTTTCTTCTCTAAAGCTGGGGAACTAAAACGATCATTTTCATAAAAACTAACTTCCCCAAGCTTAGTCTTTTCCATAGCATTAGCAATAATGGTGTTCAAAGAATTCATACTAATAACATTACTACCACTATTATGCAAACAAATCTCCATAGGTTTTTTAATTTTCTCTTCAAAAGCATAATGTACTAATTCAATATAAAGTTCATAAAGATCTCTAATTTTTTTGTTGTTTTCCATTAAGCCTAACTAGTGAAAATAAGAAAGAAAAATATATAATTGCAGAATCTAAAGGAGATACCTTCCAACACTTACCTCCCCGGCAACGGCGCCAGAAAATAGCTTGATGTCTACGCGCGCTTCTATTCTTGTAGACAGTGTTGGGCCTCCAAGTGCAGAGGTTTGTAGAACATCAGCAAGTTTCCCTTAAGTGAATCACCCAAGGTTTATCGAACTCAGGGAGGTAGAGGTCAAAGATATCCCTCTCCAGCAACCCTGCAATTAAGATACAATAAGTCTCTTGTGTCCCCAACACACCTAATACACTTGTCAGATGTATAGGTGCACTAGTTCGGCGAAGAGATAGTGAAATACAAGTAATATGGATGATTATAAGTAGTAATTGCAATCTGAAATAAAAATGGCAGCAAGCAAACATGTAGCAGGACTTGTTGTAAACGGTGTTTCAATGCTTAGAAACAAGGCCTAGGGATCATACTTTCACTAGTGGACACTCTCAACAATGACAACATAATTGAATAAATAAATGCTACTCTCAAACACTCTCATGTTGGATAACGAACACCATTCATTGCGTAGGGCTGCAAAAGCACACCTCAAGTCGGAGTAAACAAACACCACAACATCATAAAGGAGTCACACACGATGCGCACACTGTCACCTTCACACCGTGGAGAGTGACTCCGGAGTTCATATTAAAGTAACCTCTAGAGTGGCATAATAGATATAGAGTAACATCTACTTATTCAACTAGATTACAAAGCTCATGATCACATAAAGATCACACCATGAGAGAGAGAGATAAACCACATAGCTACCGGTAGAGCCCTCAGCCTCGGGGGAGAACTACTCCCTCCTCATCATGGGAGTCAGCAGCGGTGATGAAGGTGGCGATGGAGTCGATGGAGATGGCTCCGGGGGCAATTCCCCGTCCCGGCAGGGTGCCGAAAGAGAGACTTATGTCCCCCGAATTAGGGTTTTTGGTGGCGGCGGAGCTACGGAACTCTTCTGGAGAAATCGTCGATTCCCCTAGGGTTTTCGAGGCAGGGGGATTATATAGGCGAAAGGGCGGCGCGAGGGGGTGGCCGAGGCTCGCTCCCCACCTGGCGGCGCCACCCCCCTACTGACCGCGCGACCGCATGGGGAGGAGGCCGTGGGCCTCCTCTGGACTTGCCCTTCTGGCTCCGTGGGTCTTCTGGCGAAATAGAATTTCTGTAATTTTTCTGGATTTTTCCGAGCACTTTGGTTGTTGGGCCTTTTCTGCAATAAACAGACATAATAAACAGAAACTGGCACTGTGACATCTTGTTAATAGGTTAGTCCAATAAATGCCATAATATGATATAAAATGTATATAAAACATGTAGCAATTGGCATAATATAAGAATGGAACATCTGAAATTATGGATACGTTGGAGACGTATCACGCGTCACATCGGATCTGATGCGTCGGCGTGTCAGTGACACATCAAGTGTATTGTACATGCTTACCTCGTGTGATGGTGCGATCGCTTGGCAAAAGGGAGCCGGCATTATGATCGGCAGCGGAGTGTCGCTTGGGGAGAGGCGCTGCAGCCTGCTCGCCTCCTTGTCCGTGCTTTTAAACCGGCATCTCCTCATTGCATTGCCACATTTCATCTCCCTGTTTTCGTCGCCTCAATCACCAACGTCCTTGTCGGAGTTGTTGGCGCCAGAGGAAACCGACGCGGTGCTCCTGGAGCAGAATGAGAAGGAAGTGACGTTGTCGGAGCAGGAGACCGAAGAATCGCAACCGGAGCAGGAGCACAAGCCAACAACTCCGCCACGGCCGTCTTGGACCCGTGGGAACCTTGGTTCGCATGGGAGTCCCGTTTGGATGGACCCTCACTGGTTTGCACGACCATGGGCAGCTCCGGTGACGCAAGCAATAAGGGCGAGATCTGCACAACACCCACCGGAGAATGCACCGGGTACTCCACCACCACCACCGGAGGAAGACGACGAGGGTGTATTTTAATTTTGTATTCTATACATTTGTAAATAAAATTGTTTCAATGGGACTAGTCGGTGGGGCGAGCCGCTCCCAATAGGACGATAACATGCACCGACGGTCCCAATAGCATGTGTCCGACATTGTTGCCAGACGCGAAGATGCTCTAATATCTACTTTTGCGTTTCCATAGTGTCAAATGTCTTCTCTTGGATCTGTTCGTAATTGGCAATGAGATGGGAACGGCATATGGCATCGACCATAGAGCATAGACTCTAGCTACTCACAAGTTTTTACTTCTCTTGGATACGAAAATTTTGTATCTCGAGGAAACAGTCGGATAACCGGGAAGGTTGTGGAGTGGTTCATCGGCCGTCACCTAGACTTGACCTTTGCGTGGAATTGACCGACGTCTGATGTACTAGGATTCCGTTGTTGACACTGACATGACCGAGGGGTAGACAAACATGATATGGTTGCTGACCAATTTGATGCAAAGTCTGCACCCTAGTCCATAGCACAGCTAGCCTCCTCGGTCCAACCGTCCTGGACGCATCGACATGGGTGCATCCAGATACGTCGCTCCATGCAACTCGCAATTAAAATTCATGTGCAAAATACTAATCGTACAACAATAACCAGATGTTTCATGTTTGTGGTATTCACATGGAGTGATAATCGACAATATTGGGACGCAACTTCAGCATAAAATGAACTTATTTTCAAATAATTTCGAATCTAGCCCTTTTGGTAGCCCCTGTTCAAAGGGATCTACTTCACATGGTAGCGCTCCTTTACTTAGGCGTTATGTCCCTGATAACGTGGCAACACCGGACCGACTACAAATAAGTTTCAAAGAGCATTCATTATCAAAAAAATTAAATCTAAGAGGGTGCGCTACCGGTGAATTATGCTCTTGTGAATTCCCAAAGTCTATATGTTTTCCTATGTGTCACAAGCTAAATTATATTTATAATTCCATTGATCTCATAATGGTTAGACAAGTAGATACCATTTCATGAATTATTTGGTTTTGTTTGTTTACTTTTTTCTAATGTTTAGATGATTTTGTAAACATGGTTGCGGATAAAATTTTGTCCAAAATCTAAAACAAGAGGACTACCTTGAAGAGCCAAACAAGTACTCACTTTGACCTTGTTTCACACATATTTACAACTATGAATTCTTACAAGTAATTTATAAGTTGTGTGTAATTTTTTAAAATTAATATCATGCTTAGTATTGATCAATAAATTTTATTGGCTATTGTAGATGATGGTAATATTTTGTTAGCTTGCTCATTTTAAATTTTAGTTACTATATGCATTCGATCGTGTTTGTATTCCTGATCAAGTTAAGGGTGCTACCAGGTAGAGAGTAGCGCCTCAGACAAGCGCTATTGTAAAGGGTTAGAGCATTTCCACTGCAAACCCCAAATTTGTCAGGCACCTCCCAAACTATGTGTACTTTGGGGGTGTCGGACACTTGCACAGCTAATCACGAGTTTCCTGCTAAACCACAGTCTCTAAATAGGCCGAACAAGTTTCAGTATGGCCCCTCGATCCACTTAGGAGATCTTCTATGACCATACATCACAACACATAGGACGTGTTGCTAACCACAGAGAATCCGCTGAGCGAATGACTTGAGGATGGACGGCCACATGATCTAGGCACGGGATTTTCTGTGGCCAAAGAAATAAAATATAACACAAAATCGTAGCCACAAAAGAGCTTATTTGATTCATAGAATAGAAAAAAGTGTAGAAATAAGAAACCCGTAAGAGTGAAATTTCATGTCTAGTTGAATCCATTAGAAAAAGCAATTGCGTTTGATGGCAAAAGAAAATTAAAGCAATTGTAAAAGGATGTTGGAGGTATAGTAATGTTAGAGTTCATATGGGATATAGTACAAAAATTACTATGGGAGAAATTCCTATAAGATAAATTCCTTCAAAGGAGCCCTAAAATTCTCCCACTGGATCGCTTGTCCGGGCGCAATATGCGGGTCAGCCCGATCCAGTAGGGAGTACGAATATTGTTTGGCACCCTGAGAGAGTCCCAAATTTGGTTGCCAGCTCGGAGGTGACAAAAAGAAACTGAGAGGTGTCGGATAAATATGGGGTGCTGGTGTGGGTATTTTTTTGGTGGCTCCCGTGGGTTTTGGGGTGCTTTGGAGGTGCCGATGGACACTGGCGGAGCCACATCATACTAGCCGGGTGCACAGGATACCGGCTAGAAATAATTTTCCTTGCAAAATCATATTCTTTTCACCATATGTGCACCCTCTAAAAATATATTTTACGTGCTCCGGCACCTTATGTGACCCCTGGTTCCAGCTGCTGTAGCTCCGTCGCTGCTGATGGAGATGCTTTTAGACCCGAAATTATATTTGAAATGGGTTCATTATGTTCTGAAGTTTCGGCGTAGGTCAAGCTTTTCGTTTTTCACCCATGGGTTGCAATTTCAGGGGTACAGTGCAGACCACATACACATAGTACATGCAATTTCAGTGGTGCAAATAACCACCGAGAGAGAGAGGGAGGGAGGGGCGGAGGCAGAGGCGTGTCGCAGCAGCAGGCCGGCAATGCAGAGGGCAACGCAGCCACAGCCCATAGACGGCTGACAGCGAAGGGACCCTATGCAGCCCGGTACTCCGTACGTCTCTGCGTTTCGCGAGGTGATCACTGCACCACGGCCAGCAGCTGGCCGGTCTGCGTAGCATCACTGGATCACGCAGGGTTTGTTTGGAGTGGGCAATTGCTACGGGCCGGCTGCTGCATGCATTGTGTGTCTCCTTGCGTCCAACTGCAGTTCAGCAGTACTAGCCGCTCTCCCTGCGCCTGCCTGCCACCGCCACAGGAGGCCAAGCCGGGACCAGAAGCAGCCAGCCACAACCAACGTATCTTTTTTACTAAATGACCCTTAATCGGACAATCAGACAAATCTGTCCCTCCGCAAAATTTTCGCGCGAATATGGCCCTTGGCTCAAAACGCCATATGCTGAGGCGTTTCAAAAATATCAGAGCCTCTGGAAAAGTCAGAAAACGTCGTATAGTTTGGCGTATCCTAAGGCAGAAAAATGCAAAAAATTCTAAGTCATTTGTGTAAAGCCTAATGAGATGGCTTTTTATCTGGGTAAAGCCAAATGATATGGTTTTTCTCCTGTTCAGAGGCTCTGAGAATCTCAGAGAACGTCATATCAGTTGGCGTTCTCTGAGATTCTCAGAGCATCTGACACGGAGAAAAGCCATCTCATTAGGTTTTACACAAATGACTTAGAATTTTTTGCGTTTTTCTGCCTTAGGATACGCCAAACTGTGTGACGTTTCTGAGATTTCTAGAGGCTCTGATATTTTTGAAACGCCTCAGCATATGGCGTTTTGAGCCGAGAGCCATACTTGCACGAAAGTTTTGCGGAGGGTCAGATTTATCTGATTGTCCGATTAAGATCCATTTAGTAAAAAAGATACACAACCAACGGCCTCGTCCACCAGTCGTCCTGCAGCGCCGCAGTTTGTTGGTTACCCTCTCATCAGCTGGAACGTACACCGTCAACTTCCCATTTTGAAAAAACTCGGATGAATCACTTTCGTTAAACAGATCAAGTGTGGAGTAGATGAGTTAACACATAAGACAACCCAATCACCCATTCAGCGTTCATGATGTGGAAGTCTTCTAACGACTCCATAATTGACCCACTGCGAGAAAACACAGGGTCGAACATATCGGTTTTCTTACCCAAAAGAACAAGTATCACACTGGCGATGACCAAAGGAGTTAGAGCATCTCCAGTCGCGGCGCTCAAATGGGCGCCCAAAGGCCGTCCGGACAGGTTCTTTGGGCGCCGTCCGGACTAACTTGCCCATTTGGGCGCTGTCGATCCCCACTCGCGGCGCCCAAACTAAATTTTTTTAAATTTAAACTTTGATAAATTTCATTCAAATTTTAGGAAAGTTTACAGATTTGAATGAAATTTAAAAAAACTAAACCTAAATCTACTGGCGGGCGCGGTAGCGGCGCCTGAAGGCGTAGTAGGGGTCTTCGTCCTCCTCCTCCTTCTTCATGCCGCTTGCTCCTGCGCCGTCGTCTTCCTTCTTGACGCGGCTAGGGCCGGCGTCGCCGTCGCCGGTGAGGTCGACGAACGACACGCCAGTTTCAATGACGTGCATGTACGCCGACGAGGCGCAGGCAGATGGTCCGTCCATGGGCGGTACGTCCTCCATGGACGCGGCCCGCAGGAGCTGGTCGTCGTCCTGGGCCGCCTGCGCCGCCAGGAGCTCGGCGTAGAGCGTCGTCGGCTCCGCCTTCACCTTCATCGGCTCCGGCTTCGGCGAGAGCAGAACGCGGGAGAGGGAGGAGGAGGAGCGCGATGAAGACGCTCGTGAGGACGACACCCGCGACGACGACCCTGTCGAGCGCGAGGACGACGTGCGCGGTGCCCACACGTTGGCTGGCGGCGCCGGAGGCGGAGCGTGGGGCCACTCCAGCAGGGAGCCGCCGTTGGCGATGTGGTCCATGACGGCCTGGAGCGTGCGGCCGTGCACGCTCCAGAACGCCTCGCGCCCGGCGACGTTCTTGTCCCTGGGCGCCAGGCCGGGGCCTTCCCACCGGTTCATCTCCTCCTCGAAGAGGCGCTGGAACGCCTCCTCGTACCAGGCGGCGTTGCCCGGGTCCTCCAGGTTCCAGCGCGGGTCGTCGCGCATCTCCGGCGCCAGTTCGCGCCAGTAGTGCGCGATCTGGGCCGCGTGGAAGTCGCGGTTCGGCCGCGTCAGCGGCCGCGGCACCGGGATGCCGCGGACGGAGATGGCGTAGCCGTGGCCAACGCGCATGTCCGGCGGCACTGGGTAGCCGTTGTCGCGCAGCGCCTCGGTCTGCTCCTTCAGCAGGGTGCGCGGCGCGAAGCCGTTCGCCGCGGCGCCACCGGTACGCCTCCAGTTGCTGCCGGCCATCTCTAGGGTTTGCGGCGGCGGCGAGGGTGGCGTGTGGGGAGAGAGGGGGAGCGGTGGCGGCGAGTGTGGCGAGTGAACGCGGGGGCGACGGCCTTTTATTGCCGCCGGAGAGCGGTGGCATTAACGCCGCTCGCCTCGAAAAGGCGCGCCGCATTCACTTCGGCGAGCAGAGGAGACGCGACGGCTCACTGGCCGCCCGCCGGCCGTGAAAACGAGGAGTCGCCACGCGGCACGCGCCTTTGACGACGCCTTTGACCACGGCGGGGCGTGGCCGTGTCACTGCCAGGCGTGGCCCGCGCGTCGGAGGCGTGCGTTTCCTTCCGTCCGGGACCGTCCCAAGCCTCCCCAAGTTGAGGGCGTGGGCTGGGCGTGCCGGACACAAAACTGGGCCGCGCCGGACCGAATTCGCGTTTGGGCGTCGCGAGTGGGCGCGATTTTGTGTCCGGCACGCCCCAAACGGCTTTGGGCGGCCGTTTGGGCGCCCCGACTGGAGATGCTCTTAGGACACAAGCTTCTACGATGTGCCCATGTCTCCTCTACGGTTTGTCTATGTCTTTACAACCCCACATTATATTTTGTGTTCTAAGGATCAGTTTGGGCTGGGATTTTAGTCCTGACATGGGAATTTTGGAGAACGCTCGTCAAGGCACATCCTCGGCACGAACAAACAAGTCAGCTGGATTGCAAGATCAACCGGAGTAGCACGAGAACCGAACTGCGCCAAGGCCGAAGCCACTTCATTATTTGTGCTGCCTAGCGAAAAACACCACACACAACAAGCTTCTGCAATAGGCTGATGTGCATTGGGGCCGCGTAGGAGCTCACATGTTCCGTATCAGGACTCGCCGAACTGCCCATTGTGTCTACCCAACGTGAGTTGTGTTGCTAGTAGGAGGTAGAGATGAACTATCTCCCACCTTTGAAAAGATCGAAGAGCTCGACTAGAGGGGGTGAATAGGCGACTAGATTTTTTTATAGTTTTTGTTATTACCCTCGTTCCACAATTCTTGTCTTCATTCAGCCGAAAGTTCAACTAGAACCATGCGTGAGGCCAGAAAATTGCACTACTGGAGAATAGGTACGCCAGCCCTCGCATCGTCCTCCTCGGACGACTCGGGGGAATGAACCGCCCAGCCACTAGGCACCCCTCCCCGACTTCCCTCCCCCCGGCCTCCGTCGGAGGAGGCCGTCCAGCAGCGGACGGCGGCGGCGCGGCGGGGCACCCTACTTGTTTCCTTTCCAATAAGACTCGGCAGCCTTCTCCAGATCGATTTTCAGATCGATTTCGATCGCATCTGTAGCTGGATCCGTGCGCCCAGCTGGGCGTCTGGATCGTGCGTGCATGCATGCACGGGAGGATGCATCTAGGCTTTGCTGCCTCGAAATCGTGCGTCCAGCTTACGTACAGATCGGGGGCTGATTGCCTGGGTTGGTCCTAGGATTTCTCCCGCACGAAGACGAAGATCTGCTGGTTGTGCGTCCTCGTTGATTTGGCTGAAGTGACGAGTTCCGGAAGGTTCCACCGGCGAACTCCACTGGGCGATTCATGCCTGGATATTGCTGGATTAGGTGGGATTCGGTCGTGCGCACCCATGTTTTACTCTGGCCGTTTGGTTTCAGAGGGAGCGCTTCGAAGCTCTGTTCGCTATTAATATCATGGGACATGTTCTCGTTCCATGGTGCTGGCGGAGAATGTCATGTAAGCCGAGATCTGAGGCTAGCAATGGTGGTTCGAATCTTTCTGGTGATGAGGAATTGGCTTGGTGTTTCATGACTTGGAGCAGCGGCATGTAAGTGGGGGCGACAACATACGTGAAGTCCAAAGTCCTACCTTTCAGGGTGAAAATCCAAGGTCTGGCCTTAATTGGTTGTGCCTGACAGTGGTCTTGCTGAAGACAATGTTTTGAGAGCTAGGACTATCTTCAGGGTGGAAATCCAAGGTCTGGACTTAATTGGTTGTGCCTGGCACCGTTCTTCTTGAAGACGTTGCTTTTGAAGAATTGGACATCAGATGTTGTTTTGGTGGTGGTTGTGTGGCTGCTGCAATGACTGTAACTCTGTAACGGGACTTTTCTTTTTATTTCTTCTTCTTATTGTCTTTCGGCTGTGTGCATCCGTAATAGTTTTGGTTATTGCGTTGTTGCAGAGGCTGGGTGTAATTTGTATCTCCGCGATATTAATATACACTCTTTATCTAAAAAAAAGAACCATGCGTGACAAGAACTGTGGAACGGAGGGAGTAACAATGTAGAGATAACACAGATATAAGCTATGTATGAATGCAAGCAAGTGAGAACAACCTATATGTCAATATATAACCAGCTTACAAGACCAAACGTACAATAATGTAGTGAACAAAAATAAAGTCAAGGATAGAAATAATCACACGGATGATACAGAGGTGTATTCCAATGTTCACACGCTCCGAGGGTGTTAATATGTTGGAGAGGTGCGTAGGAAAAATGGTCACCAAACCTTTTATAAACTCGTTTAGAGCCACTTCACACACGCTGGAGGCTCATTTGGTCATTTGTCCATTTGTTACCTATGCCTATATGTTAGATGTTCATATGGTATTAATTAAAACCATTCATGGGTTCAGGCATGAGTCATTCCATGAATGGTTGCCGAGTTTCTATAAAGTTGAAAAACAAATAGTAGGTGTGGGGGTGGATGTTGTGTTATGAGCGCTATGGAGAGTAAGAAATAGTACTTGTTTTGAGAACAAAGAATTGCCGATTCAGTTGTGTTGATTAACATTGTGGGATCCTGGATTAACTCTTTGGCAGTTTTTTTAGGTAAAACATGTGCGAAATCTGACGTGGCGGGTAAAGCGAATTGATCAATTTGCAATGAGATCTTTGATGATTCATCTGGCTAGAAGATTGAGACAATTATAATCACAAGGGAACGAGAAGAAAATGCAAAAACTACTACTTGCTGAGATGATGTAGATTATATTGCTCATGTATTTTGGCTTTTGTGATGAATGTTTCTTGATAAAAAGTTGATAAAACTGATGGTCGCCTAATTCTGATGGTAGCTAGTTTATTTTGGAGGATATGATGTAGTTACTACTTCCTCCGTTACAACATGTAAGCCTTAATTTCTAGCCTTTTTCTCAACAATGTATTTTGCATTAAAACATGTCTAGATATATGCATGTGTGCAATTTTTTTATAGAAATGTTTACATTTAAGAACGGAGAAAGTAGTTACATTTTTTTTCTGAGGAGGGAGTGACTAGTTAGTTTTTTTAGGGTGACTTAATAGTTAGGATTTGTTTTTTGACAAAAAGTTAGTAGTTAGGTGCTGCACGCATTTGTGGTCCTCTCCTATGATGGAAGGGAAGGGCCATGGGGGAGCATGATGGGTTAATAGAGCATCACGGCCCACGCGGGCGGCCTGCAAATAAAAACTGTGTGATGGACCGAATGGAGGCCGATAGTTTTGTACGCAACGGGCTCTGCATATAGTCCTAAGAACTATGCGATGGGCTTCTTGTACATCCATCGGCAGCTCGGGGTTCTCCAATCTCCATCTGCATCTGCGGTTCGAGGAGCGGCAGCACATGCCTCCATGCCTCCATATGGCTCCACAGGAGGAGATTAACGTCAACGACGCAACGAGGCGTGGCCAGATTCGCAGCTGGGACAGAACATCAATCTCGCTGCCATGCCCACCGCCGCGTTCGATCCTGATCGCCAGCTTGGAGTCTCCCTTGCAAAAAAGGCATCGTCTGTCTTGTTGCTCCTGGATGCCCTCTCCCAATAAGTACTTCATCACCATGCACAAGCACACAGGTGTTGACGAGTCTGTGGACTGCTATGACCTTTGAGTGATAGGTTTAACTAATACTCTTATCCTCTGTGTATCAACTGAAGATAACTCCAAAATCGCGTGGAATCATTCGGATGTTTGATCCTTGCCTCTGATCCTGGAGCAGCCGTATATGCTTGTTGGACTGGGAAAAGAACGAACAACACACAACCCAGTCGCCAGCTAGTATATTCTACTTCACACATGCATCCTCATATATACTCCATCGATCGGTAAAGAACAGGATGCTTAATTCGCTAGCTGGCTCTCTATTTGTAGATTGCTTGTTGCAGATGAGCGCCTATCAGAACAGCTTAGCCGATATATATACTAGTTTTAGCTTAACCCCGATGCATTGTCAGCCAGTGTTGTTTTGCAGCTTACCGTAGGTATGGTGAGCGAATTGCATGGGATAATTATATGTGCTTATCTTAAGATCGATTATCGGGTGATCAGTTAGTGCCGGCACCTAACCAACAATCTATCGTATCTTGTAAAAAGAAATAGAATACGTAGTTGATGAGATTGTAATCCAGAGAGACTTTGATTAGGTTTGATTGTGCGAAAAGTTGGATCTAAGCGCCAATCAGAGCCTCACCTACAATGGATGTCATGCTTTGATTTGATTCTCCTTGTATGGCAGGAGCGGCTCCCGCGTGCGGGGGGCTAACTGTAGAGAGGATGTATGTTGTCTGATACTGGCGAAATCCACGTCTCGAGAAACAAAAAACAAACATGGCGCTGAAAAGGGAAGTTGTTTTTGCAGCGAGCTTTTAGAGGGGTATTTGCTTACACGATAGGAGATCTTCCTTCCAAATAAACAAAGATCCTCACAATGAGTGACATAACAACAAGTGTGCTCGTCTGATATCTCTCGATTGTGAGGCTTGGGATGTTTTGGTCGTCGTGTTTATGCTATGGTGATTGTGTTGGTGGTGAGTAAGTCTCTAAATTTGATTCACCACCCCCATAAACAAAATGATAAAACTATGTCATTGTAGCCATTTTATGTCATTGTACCACCCATCCTGACATTTCATCTTATGTGAAATCAGAATTATACACGAAGTTTTAACAATTAAAAGCCTAGAACATCCTAAACCCCTCCTTATTGAATTGATGCACAAGCCAATTATATCAAAAGTCCGAACTGATAGGAAGTGATAGGATTTATATTTTAACACCTCCTCACGTCTAGGCTGGACAGTCGGTAAGACCTTAAACATGGGGTAGATGGGAGAACTTGAGACCTCCTGGCTATAATAGCATATCTATACTTCTTATAAAGCAAAACCCCACTAAGTGTAATTAATATTTTTCTATCTCCACATGCAAGCTATCCACATCATCCACTATTTTGGCCAATCAATTGTCCATGTCATCTCCACTAACAATAATTAATAATTGTTTAAATGCAAGCTATCCATGCAATGCTTTTTCATCCGTATCATTGTCCATTTCACTAAAAAATTAGTCATCAAAATATTTAACAAATTTCACACGAATTAAACTTAGTGTCTCAACTACTGTGATCAACTAAATCATGACAATTGAATACTTCATGCATGTTATACCAATTTCATTTACATAATATTTTTTCAAGAAATTCCCGCAGCAACGCGCGGAGAATTCTTCTAGTTAAATTGATGCACTAGCCAATTATCTCAAAAGTCTTAACTGATGGAAAGGACTGTGAGTTATATTTTAACACTCCTCGAAACATGCATTCGTCCCACATTCACAATTAAAGCCAAACGGCTGAACTGATACAAAGTGAAGAGTGATTCGCTTACAGATCAGAACAAACATAAGCATAAAAGGTACAAGGGAAACCGATGCTTGACCGAAGACGTCAGAATAAGACCGAGTGGCACCGGAACTCCACGACGACGCCCCCAAGAGGGTAACGACTCAGCGCACCCCCACTAACGAAACCGAGATGGTCAAGGGTTTTCACCTGGAGTCCTAACACAGAGAAGGTACCCACAACGACGCCCCAAGAAGGTTTACGATGCCCACGGGCATCGCCTCCGTCGGCGTCGAAATGTTGAGCTTTCGCCCAAAAAAACCTTCAACGACGCCCGGTACTCGTACCGCCCATTGTCTCCCATTGTCTCTGAGCTAGGCCTCCCGAAGGCAAACTGGGTGCTGCCTTTGCCGAAGCGCCACCAACACTAGGATCCCCACCGCCGGCTCCTTGCCACTCAAACAGCCAAAGAGAAAGGCCATCATCACCGCCACGTCGCCCGCGGTAGAGACGCCCGTGTAGGCCACTTCCGGAGCCGTCACCGCCCCGCTGTTAAAATATAATTCCAAGCCATTTCCATCGGTTTGAACTTTTGGGATAATTCGCTAGTATCACTCTTAAAAGTGTTGTGGTTGTTGCGACTTTCTTTTAGCTACGGAGTTTAGACTTGGGAAGTCTGCCATATTTTCTGTTGCTGACAAGGCGTGATCTGGATGTTTTTCTGACGTACATTAATTAGCCACAAATCTAATCACTTGTTCGATAAGTTCTTTTCAGCAATCAACACGCAAAACTAAAATTATGTCACTTCGCCAAAACCGTTGACAGAAGTTCCGTGGTTTTCCGCTTCTTTTGCAGAGCAGATTCCAGAAACAGGTAACCATCTTGCTTCTCCATGTCATTTCCAGCGCCTAAAGTCGTTTCATATTCCATTTATTAACCCGGTGCTCGTACGACTTGTTTGTTCTCCGTAGGCTGTCAATTAGTCCTGCTAGAATTCCTTCAAGATACAATGCTTAGCAATTCAAAACTAGTGTTTTATTAAACTTCTACGCGTATTTCAATTTTAATTAATCATACTATTATTGCTTCTAAACTCAATCACTAGTGGAAAATGAGGCACTAGTCCCGGTTCGTGAGGGCTTCTAGTCCCGGTTATGCAACCGGGACTAGCAAAGCGGGACTAAAGGCTCCTCACCTTTGGTCTCGCTTTGCTACGAACCAGGACTAGAAGCCCACCACGGGAGAGTTGAAGGACGGTGGCGCGCTGCTGTTTATCAGGTGGAAGATTCTTCTGTGGACCCGGGAGAGCGTCGGTGAACTCGCGGTCGAGTCCAACGCACTTGATCGGTGCAGCGTCGAGATAGAATTTCTTCACGTCGCAGATCCACCTCTCCACGCGTGATGCACGGAGGGTGACCCATACCTTGAAGCGCATACCCTCCTTGACGAAGTAGTACAACTGAGACGCAGGAACGTGCGCGAGTCGCTCCATTGGAATAAAAGAGAGTGCTCGAGAGAGAGTGTTTTTGCGAGATTAGAGAGAGATGATTGTGTGCTTAAGGCCAAGATTTGTCTTGCTTTATATAGGGCAGAGAGGGGAGGCCAGCGGGCAGGGGTGGCCGAATTAAGATGGCGGTTGATCATCTTCCAAGGAGTTGATCATCTTCCAAGGCCAAATTAAGACGGCGGCTGCTGATCAACTTCCAAAGCGACACGGTAGTGCGCGTGAGTCCAGAAGGTTTGAAACCTAGTCCCGGTTCGTGCCACGAACCGGGACTAAAGGTTCTCGCGCGGGCCCCTGCCGCTTCGGCTGCATGTGGCAGACCTTTAGTCCTGGTTCGTGGCTGGAACCGAGACTAAAGGTCACTCACCAACCGGGACGAGGATGGGGGCGTGGCGCGGCGCTGAAACTGGACGTGGCGCGTACTTTTAGTCCCGGTTCGTAATAAATTGGAGACTAAAGGTCCGAACCTATTGCCCTTTTTCTGTGAATGCTTCACAATTCAATACTACTATTGATGTTAAAGTTGAGATGAGATCGAAGGATTCCCCATACTTTCATATTCTCAGTGAAACCTAGCAAGAATTGTGCGTTCACAAATCCAAAAGCCAGTTTCTGCTATAGATGGAGTTTGGGACGAAATTTAGTCTCACGTTGATACAGAGTGTTGCTTCTCCGTTCGGCTACATCTATGCCGACGGTTTAATTACTTCCTCTACGCACTATGTCCCTTCACCATCACTGTCGACAACGATAACGTTACGGTGGTGTGGCCTTCCCGGTCAACAGTTTCTGCTATTTTTCTCTTTGTTGGTACTAGTATTTGGTTCATATATGTCTTGGCTAGATTTACCTCCCTCGTCTCTTCGTTTTATCAAGTTATTCTCTTCGCCAAGAACACTTGTGCAACAACAGAGGAACTGACCTGCTTGTAGTGTGTGGGAAGGCTTAATACATAAAAAGGCCCATTTATATCTGTATTCTTCAACCACTCAGTATACTATATTTATAAATTGCTCAATAATCCAACACAGCTGGGGCCATGAGAAAGTCGCCCCCTACGTCGTCACGGCCGGGACGAGTAGTTTGTTGATCAGCCATGTTTATTTAGTAATAACAAATCGCTTCCAATTAGGGGTCACACTCGTCACTTAGCTCTTTTCTTGATGAATAATTTAAATCAGATGCCGAAAGTCTTCCCGGAGCTACGAAGCTTGGTTTGGCGCCGGCAAATATTCCCGTGAATATTTGGTGGGGGGCGAAACAACCGGCAGCTTCCATTCCCCGCAGTCATGGCGTTCACATGGTATCAAGGGAACGATGACGAACAGCTTGTATTCTTCAGCCCGCGTGCACATTGGCTAGCTAGATACCTCCAGCAAGCTCAAGCCTGAAGCAGACAAGAGAGAGAGATATCAAAATCGCTGATGATGATAGTACAGAGTTTCTTCTTTTGGAGCTAGAAATTTCACGCGGAAGAAATTCGTGGGCAAGGAAAACATCCGACGTCACCGGACGCCGGGTATTCCGTATGATTGTTCGAAGTTCGAACCTAGTGACTTCGAAACTAAAGCCGTTCCCCTTTGATTTTCGGAAAGTATGGTGGGCCACTGTTAGATTGTTTTCCCTACTAGCACTTGCTAGTGTCTACTTTTCTCCGTACTGTATGCACTACAGGGAAAGCAGTGTCAAAATATTGTAGACTGCCGTTCAAAATATATTACTCCGTAGGCCTTTTTTAGAACCAAAATATAGAAGACTTTAGTGTAGTGCAATACACCCCGCAAAAAATACAATCGAAACTGGCATACAAATACGGTGGAAACAGGTGGAAAATGCAGTCGAATATCCAGTATTAGGATAAAAACGCAACGGAAAATTTTCGACTTTTCCGCGAAAATACCGAAACGGAATTTGCGGAACGAAAAAAACTTATATGCGAAAACGGAAACAGAAAGAAAACAGTGTATTCCTACGGAACGACTGTGGAATCGGAAATTTTGTTTCAGACAATACACAGCTTACCGTTTTTTCTACCTGGTGCTTTCTAAATGCATCAGGCAAAATAATTCTACTGTGACATTTAGTCACAATCAAACATCTGAATAAAAAGAATAAAATGATATGAAGCGACCATGAATTGGCCATATGTACTGCAATATCATCTGCCTCTCACGTCGTTCTTAGTTCACCATTTCATTTGCACTAGCGTTTGGGCATTACTCAAGGTGTCTCTTGCTTGCGGCAAACAACTGCTCTATGTTTCGTGTCCGCGCCGTACTTGGTCCATATATATTTCCGACAATATTTGTTTTCTTATTATTTCCGCGGTTTTTTATCCGTTTTCCGTTTTTTCAAAAAAAATATGAAAACAATTTAAGGCACCACTCAATTCTGTCTGTATCCGTTCTGGTTCCAGTACACATTAGTGTAAATTTTGGTAGAAACTAGTGTAAAAGTCCACTACAAAAAGTATAAACTGTAGTACCCTCCAAAAAGCGTTGTGTACCATAGTGTAACAAAATGCAATATATAAGCAAGTTTAAAAATCAGTCAAAGGCCAAAAATTATGTTACACAATACATTAAAATTGTGTAGAATGCATGAAGAAAAAATTCACATTATTTAAAATTGTATTAGAAAATGCAATATAATTTGATCAATAATATAGAAAAAATATGTTTACTACTTTGTTCAATTGTTTAGTGGGTAAATAAAGCGGCCTAAACTAAAACTCAAAAGTGTCTTGTTTTTAGCTGTTTTTAATGTAATTTTAGGTAAATAATTGTGCAATTTGTAACCCAAATTTGCTTTTTTTTTGGCAATTTTAGATTTAAAAATTAATTAAGAATTAAACATTTTTGGTACATTTTGGGTTTTCAAGTAGTTCATGTGTATTTAATTATAATTGGTTAATTTAATTAGCAAATAATACATGGAGCTGGTAGGTGTAAACGGGAGAGAGGAAATAGAAAGATTGCTTGTACTGTAGCAATGTTTCCAGGCCACTACGTTATACGTATGTCAAAATTGCACATACTACATAGCTTGGCCGGATTAATATCCCGCTTACACTTGTAGCGAGTTAGCGAAGCGTCTTAAAACAAATGGAATTTCCCTTTTACAGATTTTTGTTTTGTTTTTAAAAACTAGGGGTAACCTCTTGGCACCACAACTTGGACATTTTCAACGGTTTCACACAGGTATATATACTGATATTTGCCTATATATACCCCAAGGACAGAGCAAGAAGGATCAGATCACCATACCTGCTCTGCCTTGCGAGCGCATTCAAATTCCTGAGCTGTCCCAGCCTGCTCCTGCCATTGTTGAATTGCATTGCAAGCTTTCAACCTCGAGAGGGTCCTGTTCCATTGCTTGTGGAAAGCTTCAGAGTTCAGACCATCATGGTTGGCAAGTTGTTGCCCGCTGCTTCGCCTCTCCTATCGCAGGTGGCAACCTCCGGAGCCCACGGTGAGGATTCTCCGTACTTCGCCGGGTGGAGAGCCTTCGACGATGACCCCTACGACGCCAGCTCCAACCCGACGGGCGTCATCCAGATGGGTCTCGCGGAGAACCAGGTCTCCTTCGACCTGCTTGAGGAGTTCCTAAGGGAGCACCCGGAGGCGGCCGGGTGGGGCGGCGCCGCCGGCTCCGGCGTGGCCAGCTTCAGGGACAACGCCCTGTTCCAGGACTACCACGGCCTCAAAACCTTCAGAAAGGTACGCTGCAGAATACACGCGCTTACGCAAGGGAGTGCTCTGATTTCGTTTGTTTGCCTTGCTTGTGTCGAACGCCTTGGACTGATCGTTGTGGCGGTGCCGTTTTGCTTGCAGGCGATGGCGAGTTTCATGGAGAAGATAAGGGGCGGCAAGGCGAGGTTTGACCCTGACCGCATCGTCCTCACCGCCGGCGCGACGGCCGCCAACGAGCTTCTCACGTTTATCCTCGCCAACCCCGGAGACGCGCTGCTGATCCCCACTCCTTACTACCCAGGGTAAGCGACCACGCATCCGTCAACCACACAGCAACTCACTACTGTTCCATTGCCTGCGCTCAATTGTCCTGACATGCATGGCGCCGTGCAGGTTTGATCGGGACTTACGGTGGAGGACGGGGGTGAACATCGTGCCGGTGCACTGCCACAGCGCCAACGGGTTCCAGGTCACGGTCGCCGCGCTCGACGCGGCGTACGCAGAGGCTGAGGTAGCGGGGATGCGCGTCGGCGGCGTCCTGCTCACGAATCCGTCCAACCCGCTCGGCACGACCATGGAGAGGTCGGTGCTGGAGGACGTGCTCGATTTCGTGGTGCGCAAGAACATCCACCTCATCTCCGACGAGATCTACTCCGGCTCCGTGTTCGCCGCGCCGGACCTCGTCAGCGTCACGGAGCTCGTCGAGTCTCGGCCAGACGTCGCCGAGCGCGTGCACATCGTGTACAGCCTCTCCAAGGACCTGGGCCTCCCGGGGTTCCGGGTCGGCGTGGTGTACTCATACAACGACGCCGTGGTCACCGCCGCGCGGCGCATGTCCAGCTTCACGCTCGTGTCGTCGCAGACGCAGAAGACGCTCGCCACCATGCTCTCGGACGCCGAGTTCACCGAGGAGTACATCCGCACCAACCGCAAGCGCCTCAGGGTGCGGCACGACCACATGGTGGCCGGGCTGGCACGCGCCGGCGTGCCGTGCCTCCCCGGCAATGCTGGCCTGTTCGTGTGGATGGACATGCGGCAGCTGCTGCTCGGCCATGGCATCGAGCCCACGGTCGCCGACGAGCTGAGGCTGTGGGACCTGATGCTGGGCGAGGTGAAGCTCAACATCTCGCCGGGGTCGTCGTGTCATTGCTCGGAGCCCGGGTGGTTCAGGGTGTGCTTCGCCAACATGAGCTTGGACACGCTGGATGTTGCACTGGCGAGGATGGGGCGCTTCAGGTGGAACAAGACGACACAGCAAGAACGGCAATAGACCCATTCTTCAAAACAAAACAAAAAATTAGGCAAGTTAAAGTATTTTTTGTGGCAAATCCATTGCCATTGGAGTCAACTGTGGAGGTTCTGAATCGAGCTTGGTGACATAAATTTTGTAACGGGATTTTTCTCTCCAACAGAGAGATGATATATTGCCTGTTTCTTCTTCGCAAATGATTTCTTACTGTTGAATATAAATATATTGTCTATCCCCTTTCCATCAGTTCGGAATTTTGGGATAATTGGCTAGTGCAGAAATTCTATATGGTATCAGAGCCAAGAGGTCTCGAGTTCGAGACCCCGCTCACGCGGAATAAAAAAAAGGAAGAAAAAGATCCTGCGGCCTGCACCGATCTCACGCTAAGGACTAAAATAGACTAGACGTGAGGGGCAGTGTTGAATATAAATATATTGCCTAGCCCCTTTCCATCAGTTCGGACTTTTGGGATAATTGGCTAGTGCAGAAATTCTATACTTACTACCTCACACCCACAAATATATGTTAAGCATTGCAACACATTTTCTTTTCACATAATCGAGTCTAGGTAATTCTTAGCACCAACTCACATTGATCTTGCCCTTAACTCCAAAAACCATCTAAACATTTATACACTGAGACTTTCACCTCTCTTCTCCGACTCTTAAAATACAAATTCGATCATAAATTTATGAAAAAAAGGGAACAACCACAACTACCGCTAAGCAGCAAAACATAAAAAGCAAAAACAAAAAACAAATTGAATTAAGACAGAGCCTACCAAAAACCCTATGACTCCAACCCAAACGACCACCAGGAACAGATTAAAAGCAAAATAGGTCGCGCACTCTCTCTTTTGTTTGGGCATTTCTTCCTTCGATATAATTCACATGATATTTCTCCCGCATGGTTCGAACAAAACATGAAAAGAGTCAGACATGTTTATGGAGTAAAGAACGGTTTGCATGAAAATACGACAATCTATGACTACCTACAACAAATTAACACACTGAATTATGTTTGGATATGTTGCAATTATTAATATTTTTAATAAACTTTCAAGGTATATATTTAGCTCCATATGCATTCATGATTTTTTTTTCATGTTTCATAGGTTTTAAAGCATGATTTTGATTATGTCTTTCCGAAAACAAACGAGGGTAAAGCGCGAGTTATAAAATAAGAAAGGAATATGAGCTAAACCACATGCGTAGGCCATGGAAGTTTGCTTGTGGGTTGTGGTTCTGTTATTTTGTGTATCATAAATGTTATTAAATGTATTTTGTTCTACATTATAGTACTTTTTATCTGCATGATGGAAAACACATATCCCTTGTTTTTTTTGTTTATTACGACAGCTTAGGTTTTCATATGACTAAAATGTGGGCATAACAACTCATTAGGACTAACTGGTTGCACTAGCCATCTCATGTTTAGTACAGGAGTACTAGTCGTATCAAGGAATGTCCCTGGGTCCTTGTCCTAATTAAGCAGATCGATCAAGGGGTGGTTAATTAGCAGTTGGGCGTCAGCCACGGCATGGTTGGTCCAGTATTCAGGAACTGCTGAATGAGCACGCCTGGCTGTTCCTCCTGCCTCTCTGTGGAGACGAAAGAGAGAGCGTGCGTACACTTGGCTGTTCTGGAGCTGCAGGGTGTGCTTGTGCGCGGGAAGGGATATGCCATGCCATGGTTGAGCTCAGCGAATTGGCCTTGCCACTTGCGATCAAGCTGGCTGTGTAGCTGTGGCATGTAAGTTCATCACGACCCAATCATTCTGGCAACAGTGATCGGGCACGCTTCTTGGCTGATCCGCGCCGCGTGGACATGCCGCTTCTACTTAAGCTAGCCGTACAGCTGTGGCATGCTGTGACTGTGTAATGCTTGAGAATATGTTCTTGTCTCGCAAGAAACGCTTTTCTGACAACTCCTGTGCCGTGCGTCGCGTCGTCCATCGACTACTCGAACAATCG
Organism: Poa pratensis; assembly: GCA_947311845.1. NCBI lineage: Eukaryota > Viridiplantae > Streptophyta > Magnoliopsida > Poales > Poaceae > Poa > Poa pratensis. The sequence continues at coordinate 66,326,935 of CAMZMU010000038.1, forward strand.
AGATTGTTGAGAGCGATAGTGAAGAATCTCGCGCGCTCCAACTTTTCAGGGTTTGCGGCGCCGAATAAAAGATTTTTTTGGCTACCTGCACGTTTTTTTAGATAAAGTGAGTTTTATTACTTAAGATATTTAAGCATTACACCCAGCCTCTGCATAAATAAGATGCACACAGCCGTATCAAGTCTGAAGTACTCAAAAAAAGGCGAATTACATATCATAATGAGAAATTGTAAAAACGTCTATGGTGGTGGAGGGCCGATCCGCAAATTATGCTGCCATCCATGTCGGGATAAAAAGTCTCTCGCCGTATCCTCCAGTCTTGTACAGACCTCCATAAATAGGTCTCGATGCCCCACATGTTGCAACTGAGACCATGAACGGAGTGTAGCAGTAGTCCGGTAGATAACCTGCATAAGAGAACATTTTTTATCGTTAAAAACCTTGTCATTTCTACATAGCCAAAGCGACCATATTACGGCCAGCGCTGCCACCCTAATAAGTTGTTTAAACCTATTATCCACTCCATTCAGCCAATTGCCAAAAATATTAACAATGTTTTTAGGTGGATAAATAGTAGAACCTATTTGGATTATAGACCATATAGAACTAGCCAATTTGCACTCGATGAATAAGTGTTTTATCGTCTCGTCTTTGTGACAGAAGACACACTGTCTACTTCCATGCCAATTGCGTTTCGCAAGATTGTCTTTTGTAAGAATAACTCCTCGACAAAGATACCACGCAAAAACTTTGTTTTTAAGTGGGATTTTCATCTTCCAGATTTTTTATTATTGTCGACCGGCACATCTGGTTGGATGAGTGCTGTATACATGAAGTCCACAGAGAATTTACCGCAAGTGCGCAAATTCCATCGAAACTCGTCGGTCCCTTGTGTCAAATTGACAGTGGTTAGTCGCTGTAGCAACTCGTGCTACCAGCCTAGGACCAACTAGATCTCTATGAAACGTCACGATCGGTTGGTTATTAACCAACACTTGAGCGAGCGTGTCGCTCTTGTGACGTCCTTGGACTATTCCATATAACGCTGGATATTGTTCTCGGAGTGGAGTAGTACCCAACCATGTATCCTCCCAAAACCTTATCTCAGACCCATCCTTAATGGAGAAGGAACCATATGGGAAGAAGAATTTCTTCGTCGCCATTAGGCCGGCCCAAAAGTGCGAGTCACCTGATTTCCAAGAAACCTGTGACAACGCACTTGAGCCTACGTACTTTCTCCTAAGAAGAGTTTGCCACACCCGATCTTCGGTCAAAAGCTTAAACAACCATTTACCAAGGAGGGCTCTATTCTTGACCTGAAGATCATGAATCCCAAGACCACCATGGTCCTTAGGGCGGCACACCACATCCCATTTTGCCAGCCGATATTTCTTTTTTTCACTATCCCCTTGCCAAAAAATCTGGATCGAAAGTAATCCAATCGATGCAAGACTCCCTTTGGTAGTGGGAAGAAGGATATCATATACAACACCATATTAGTGAGTACTGAATTTATGAGCACCAATCTCCCCCTAAGGATAATAATTTTCCTTTCCAGCTACTTAGCCTCTTTTGTAGTCTTTCCTCAACATGTTTCCATTGAGCTATCGTTAGTCTCCTAAAGTGAATTGGGATACCGAGATAGTTAATCGGAAACTGGCCAAGCCCACAGCCGAATAATTCGGCATATTGGGCAGCCTCCTCTTGGGCGTCGCCAAAACAAAACACTTCACTTTTATGGAAATTAATTTTTAGACCGGAGAGTTGCTCGAACGCTGATAATATTAATTTCAGGTTTCTTGCTTTCTCCATGTCATGTTCCATAAAAAGAATTGTATCGTCGGCGTATTGTAGAATGGATAATCCGCCATCCACTAGATGCGGTACCACGCCAGCAATTTGCCCATCAGATTTTGCCCGCTCAATGATTATGGCTAACATATCAGCAACTATATTAAACAATATAGGTGATAATGGATCGCCTTGCCGTAATCCCTTTTTCGTCTGAAAGTTTCTACCAACATCGTCATTGACTTTGATGGCGACACTTCCTCCGGAAATGAAATTATGAATCATTGCGCGCCACTCAGCGGAAAAACCTTTCATTCTGAGTGTTTGTTGCAAGAAAGACCACTTGACTTTATCATATGCCTTTTCAAAGTCAATTTTTAGGATGACTCCATTAAGCTTTTTCCGATGCATCTCATGAACTGTTTCATGTAAAATCACAACTCCATCAAGAATATTGCGACCTTGCATAAACGCCGTCTGAGTAGGTCTCACAACATGATCAGCCACCGAGTTTAGCCTAATAGTAGCGGTTTTAGTGAAAATCTTGAAGCTAACGTTTAGAAGACAGATAGGCCTGTATTGCTGAATCCTTTCTGCTCCATTAACCTTTGGCAACAAAATTATCTCACCGAAATTTAGGCGAAATAGCTCAAGATGTCCAGCATGTAAATCCTGAAACATCTCGAGCAAGTCCGATTGGATTATGTCCCAGAAGGTTTGGTAAAACTCTGCGGGAAAACCATCCGGACCCGGTGCTTTGTTGTGTTCCATTTGGAATACCGCCTTCTTCACCTCCTCCATAGAGAAAGGAGCGGTCAGATGGGCGTTTTCCTGATCGAAAACCTGCGGGATATCATCTGTTTGGGTTTCGTCCAGCGAGAAATTATCTGCATCTGGCTCTCCAAAAAGATTTTTATAGTACTTCGTGATGTAGGATTTCAATTGCTCATGGCCTTCAATCGTACCCTCTTCCCGGGTTAGAGAATGAATGAGTTTCTTTCTATGTCTTCCATTAGCAAGACTATGAAAGTATCTCGTATTCGCGTCTCCTTCCAGATAAATTGGGCTTTTGATCGTTGGTACCATTTGATCTCCTCTTCACGAAGAAGACCCGCCATCTCAGCATTAGAACGATTTTTTAATTCGATCTCTTGCGAAGATAGGGGCCTAACTTCCGCAGCCGCCTCCAGTTCATCAATAATAGATGACAACCGGAGCTTCTCATTTTTTAATTGCCCAACCTTTCAGGTGTTTGCGCAATGCGCTTATTTTATTATTCCACCTTTGGATTGGAGTTAGACCAGGCACCGGCCTTTCCCACACCTTTTTTACCATATCGAAAAACCCATCCCTATGCAACCAACCCAATTCAAATTTGAATTGGTGTTTGCATAATGGGTTAGGTGTTCCCGTGGTTAGGAGTATGGGAGCATGATCCGACAACGCCTCTATACGTTCGAGAACCCGTACTGACACTAGTGGGTATTTAATTTCCAATCCGAGTCCATCAATACACGGTCCAGCTTCTCGTATGTTGGCTCTGGGAGGCTATTAGCCCAAGTAAATTGCCTCCCAACCATAGAGACTTCTCTTAGACTAAGGCTGTCAATGACAGCATTGAATAAGAGAGGCCATCTGTTGTCGAATCTTCCTCTACTCTTCTCATGTGGAAACCTAAGCAAGTTAAAATCACCCCCTATAATTATAGGATATGGGTTATCTTTTGCTAGGTTCACCAACTCTCTGAGAAAAGCAGGTTTATACTCGTCTTGGGCAGCACCATATACAGCGACAAGAGTCCATGTGAAGTTGTCAGCCTTGTTACGGATATGGACCTTAATATGAAAGTCACCATCCGAACTAGCCAATACATCCATGGTCTCTGTTCTGACGCCTACTAAAATGCCCCCAGACCGACCACGTGGCGGACGAGACCTCCAAGTGAACTCTACTCCACCAGACAAGCGGTTTAGTAGGCTCACTGAGTAGTCCCGTTTACCGGTTTCGGAAATTCCCACAAAATCCAAACGATGATCCCGAATAGAATCAGCAATACGAGCATGTTTAGCCAAGTCACGAAGACCTCTGCTGTTCTCGAAAAAGCCATTCATTGGGAAACAATTGGAGGTGTGGAGAACTTCGCCTTTTTCCATGGCGTTTTGTTTTTCTTTTCTTTAGAGCCTGCTTTGGACTTGCGGTCAGATGCTTTGAGGTCATATAATGAGCTCAGCACCGCCTCGTCTAAGCCACCCTCCGATAAATCACCCACTAGATGTGAGAGGAGCTGGACATCAATTGTGTCATGTTGCTCCTCCTCATCCATGTGAGTAGTATCCGACTTGCACGAGACTTTTGGTGTGACTGTTAACCGGTCATATTCCAATCGTCTTAGTGCATTAGTCGACATAGCAATTTTTTAGCATTATTACCCAAAGAAAAACCTACCCTATTCAATTTATCAGAGATGCTTGAATTTGAAAAAGGAAGGAACGACTTTGGGGATTTGGACATACCATTGGTATCCAGGTTCTGGACCGCCTTGCGCCTCATTGCCCTCGCCATGGAGTCCTCGTCCATGGTGGATGACCCGTCCACAGCCAGGACATGCCTGCTGCTCCTCCTCTGCGGTGTCGGCACAGGGGAGAGCGTAGGTGTAGTAGAGCCCTCCACCCGTGTCGAGAAGCATTCCGGCGCCTCCGGTTCGGCGATAGGTACCGCCGCGACGACATGCTGCTTTGGCGCAGCCGAGTGCAGCTGCTCGTCCGGCGAGAGGACAGCAGCTGCGTCGACTACGGCCGGCTGCATAGGCGTGGCAGGACTCCCGCCAGACCCTGCACCAAGGCCATCGTCTATCCCACCACCAGCAGCCAGCGGACTGCATGCCACGGGCGTCAGAATATCACCTGCCGCGCGCGGCTCATCCGCAATGCCGAGCTGGCTGGGTGCTTGGCCCAGCAACCTGTCCAGAGCATCCACGCCCGCTGTGGGCGACCGGTCGCCAGCTGCCGCACACGGCCCAACGGTGGCAGGCGCGACTTGGGCCGACAGCGACGGCCCAGCTGGAGTAGCTGGCGGGCTGACCAGGCCATCCTCCCTCTCCAGCGCACCGGGCGACAGCGACCAGCCCAGAGCCGGAGAACGAGACCCAGTCGGACCACCCCTGTTCCCAGGATCGCTCACCTTTCCTGTAGCTTTTCTACTGTTTTCTTCCCGGACAGCTGCACCACAATTTCCTTTCCTCTCGGGGTTTGCGGATTATTGTTGAAAGGAGTCACCGCCATGATAGGTGCCGCCACCACCTCCTCGAGTACCCCCAGCGAGGCAGCCCCTGGCCCTGAAGCATTAGCTTGAGGCATGGGAGTGTCTCCATCAGTGGTATTAGACGGCTGGTTCATCGGTGGCTCGTCCGTGGCCTTCTCCACGAGACCTTTTGCATCGTCGTCCTTCTCATCCCGCCTCCAAATGAAAGGCACAAAGTCCGGATCGGCAACATAATCCGCCGCCTCCTTGGTAAACCGAAAGGAATATCCCTTAAGTAGCAGGAAGGCATCGGACTTAACCTCTCGTGTCTCGAACAAATTGGGCTTGCGAATGGCCACCAGAATCCTAGCCACATTGTGACGCCGGAGAGCCAATAAGTCCACATCCAAGGTCTTTCCAATGATAGTACCCACTGCCCAAAGACCCAGAAAATGGCGCGCAGAGTTCGGCACACCAGACACATGCACCCAAGTTGGTGTCAATTCCGACATAGGCTCAACATCTTCCGGCTTCCAGATGTCCAGGGAAATCACTGTCTGCTGTTTTGGCACCCCCAGTTCTGAACCATTCATCCTCTCCAAGTCCGCCATAGACGGAAAGTTGACCAAGAACGAATCCTCCTTGAACTTATTATATGGGATGGCCTCCCAGCGCCAGGCGGTCTGTAGCGGACAGTAGCGAGTAAGCATGGACCGAATCACCTCCGCCGACACTGGCTCCCCGGTCACCGTCACCACAGCCACAGGGGTAGAACTAGCAGCCAGCTGTGGACGAAAGACACCGTCCGGCAAGTGACTGAACATCGTGTCCTCACATCCGATGCCTGCCATCCTAGCATATGGCTTCGGCACCCTGAGAATTGGGCACCGAAGCGTCGGCTTCAAATGCGCCGTACCTAATCGACAAATCAGTGCGAACCATGAGCTTATGATGGTATTAGCGCATTGATCTGCTTCAAGTTGCTGATATTTTACAAAGAGGAGATCGAACGATCGACCTTGCATCAACTTGCGCGTATTCTATATATCGGAGGATACGCATGATCGGTCTGTCTTCTCTGATTGCCGTGCAAGTGCTAGCTAGCTAGGTAACCGATGATTATAATTTAATAGTGAGATCAATGGATTATTGGTTATCGATCGATCATGCATCTTGGGATTGGGAGGACTTCGATGAGGACTCGTACGTTGTCCTATGTACGTGGGCAAGCAACAGACGACACATCTGAGGCAACTTGCGATTACAAAACTGTTTTACTAGAATGATTCAAGGGTTTATATATGTATGAGGGAGCTTGCAGCTGACTGATGAATTTGTCATCGATCCTCATACTTCTCGCAGCTGGTACTGACGACGTACAACTCTCCCGTGGACCGTGTGATTGATCCAAGTGGATCGACCAAAAGGTAACTACTCCGTTGGCATGCACTGCTATGCAAGCTACCTCAGGTAGCGGCTGTTGACTTGTTACAGATAGCTACGCATACGTTTGTAAACCCAGATGACCTACGTACTCATCGTCCATTAATTAAGTACAACAATCTCCTAACGGCGCCACTAGGATATAGATGGTCCTTTCTCGGCCTTGGAAGCAGTCCAAAAATGTCACGACAGATCTCCATGTATGCTCGTATCTTCCGAATGGATCTCTTAATTCCCTTACAATCATGTATTCGCATATGAAATTAAAAAATAGCTCCGTATGTCCGGGACTAATGAATGAATGAATGGTGTCATCCTCACTCCACTGAGACATTGACAGGGCCATGATTTTGGCGGGAGATGCATTGACACGGGCAAGGAATTCGGCCCAGCTCAAATTGTTACTTAATCAGAGTTGAAAACCGGCTAGAGCTTACCATATTTGCAAGTCAATCATCAGATAAACCAAAGTGTCCATCTTAGCTGCAGCTGTGTACAGTGCGGTGTACTCCTCTTGATGAGATTCAAGGGTTTGACTTGGAGATATAGGTATATGACAGTACTCCTTGGGATGGGATGCATGGAATTCGGGAGTGTGTGGTAGCTTCGGTCGCTCGATCCACAAGTAAATTATTAGTACTAATCCTGGATCGACTTGTCTATATTATTCAGCTAGGTCATGATGATGATGCAGTACAGCTAGCTAGCTGAAAACTGCTTTTGGTGACGATGTCATGCATTCCGCATTTCCGCGGTCTGCTATCAAGAGTTTGGTTTTTCGTCGGCATTTGGGCTGTCCGAGACGGTTGACAATTTTATGTACACCTAGCACAAATTTTTTGTGCGCCGGAATTCAGATGATTTGTTTAAGGTTTTTGCTCTATCCTATTGATCTATGGTTCTCTAAAATATGTAGGCGACCGTTAAGTCATGTACATTTTTTTTTTAAAACTTGTTAAGTCATGTACATACTCCACTTTGATCGATCGATCGAGATACATACTCCACACAGCAAAAACAAAAGATCCATTCAGGCATTGTGTCTTCTGGCCCAAAGATATCTGAACACCTCCCTCGGCCCACTAAGACCTTACACACCATGCTATAGCAAAAGGGCCCGTTGGCTCGGAAACGAGGAAAAACAGGAAAAACGAAATGAACGTTTAATGAAAGCGCGTCTACAATTGGATATATCTAGACATTTTTTAGTGTTATATACATCCAATTTAGCAACAATTAATATGGATCAAATAAATTATGATTCAGGGTGAAGAGTAGCTCTAGAGTAAAAAAGCTAGAGTCACTAGCCAAACGCAAACCACGAGCGCGCACTCGTTGAAACATGTGTGTTGAGACCGCCGTGCTTTGTTCTAGTTAGACACCGAGGTTAGGTACATATTCTAGGCAGCGTATATTACGCGTCAGCACTGGGCAAGGCTAGCTTGCGCGCGCGTGAGTGCTCGTGCGGTCTCCGACCAGCGCACGTGCGCCCACGTGGCCGTTCCGACAGCGACGGGAAGGAGGAAGAGGAGCTTGCCCCCGCCGTCGACGCCGGTCTAACCGCCTGCCTCCGCCGCCCGCGACCGCCTCGCCATCCCGCCGTGCTCAAATCCCCACCTCCGTCGGTCCGCCGCCACCCCGACCATCCCTCTAAACCACCCACCACCACAAGATCTCGTCGCCGACAAGCACCCCACCCCCTCGTTAAGTCTCTCTTCAACAGCCGCCTTCTCCGCCGCGCCTCCACGCCGGCGTCGCCGGCGCCGTCTCGGCCTGGGAATCCATCCTCGACGGTCGCCTTCTCCGCCGCGGCCATCCACGGCTCTGCGGCTCCGGCTCGACCTGGCCCCGTCCGAATCGGTGGAGAATTGGGCACGGGAGCGTGCAAGGAAAGGAGGAAGATGAAAGGAAGGAAGAAGAAGCCCCACCCACGCGACCCACGCACGCCCTCGCGTGACCAAGCGACTGCTCGCGCGCTCGTCACGTAGCAAATCCTGTCAGCACTCTGCACACGTCATGATTGATCAACCATGTGTGCATGAACAGTTGATGGAGCACCCTGTTCTGCGGCACCCGAGCGAAGAATACCGCTTCAACTTTCCAAAAAAGAATGCGGCGCCGAGAATGCATGAAATTTGGCCTCCATGCACGCGCGGCGCGCGCCGTACCTAATTCATAAGTTAGAGCTAATGATGAGCTTGTGATTGTGCATTGACCCTTATCAAGTTGGTGATATTTTACACGTCGTATGGGTATGGCCGATCGATCATCAAGTTGCTCTATTGAGGGAGAATGCGGCCGCATGGTCTTCCCTTACTTGATTGATGCCATGTTGTGCAAGTGATAATGAATTTAGTACAATCAATTCATTATTATACATTGATCTACTTTTGATTGGGATTATCACTGCTGGTACGTCCTCGTCGTACGTGGGCGAACAACAGACGACACATCTGAGGCGACTTAACAGTTGTCACTAGAAAACTAGTTTACTTCTCCCTCCCAGAAAAAGAAAGCTATATATTCTCTTTGTCTGAAAATAATAAAAAAGGGAAATTGTATACTAGTAGAATGATTCAAGTGTATGAATAGTTGGCTTGCACCTGACTGATTAATATAACATTGATCAATCCGCATAGTTCACAGCTGGTGCTGATGTCAACTCACCCGTGGACCATCTGTGTGTGTGTGTGTCTTTGTTTTTTGACAAGGGACCTTGTGATTGATCCACATGGATGTAACTGTAGTAAGAGAGGAGATTTTACCTCCCAAGCTATAGTGATCCCTATATTTTGAAAAATTCAAAAATCTTATTTACATTTTTTTTGAAAAGTCGGGGTTATTCTCAATGATGTATTTCACAAACATGCAAAATTTCAATTTGAAATACTTCGTATTTGAGCTACAAAATATGAAAAATGTACATATATGACTATAGTGAACAATGCACATTTTCAAATATACAGAATTTATCATTATTCTATAGTCCATAATACAATAATGCTGCGCTGTGATTTTGCATACTTATAAGATATATCATTGACTACACCTCTTTTTTTTTTTGAAAAAATTAAATATTCTTTTTGAATTTTCTAGAGCAAAAATATGACTGGACCTCGGGAGTCAGAGTGACTTTTTGTGCAACTGTAGCACTGTACCACTCCCTCCATTTCTTAAAAGAAGGAGTACAAATTTTGATCAAAGTCAAATAATGTAAAAAAAATGTGTTTATGAAAAAAATCAATATCTACAATGTCAAATAAATATCATTAAATATATAATGAAACGTATTTTCATATTATATCTACGTAGTTTTATAATGGTCAATGATTTCCCTACAACGTTTCAAAGTTAAAATTGAATGATTTCTTGAAAAAAATATAACTTTTTTTTGAGAAATACATACGTAAATACTTGACACACTTGGTCAAGAAAGTCGACGTTGGCATGCATTGCTACGCAAGCCACCTCAGTTAGCGGGTTCTTGACTTGTTAGAGATAGGTACGATACGCCTTTCCATGGCGTATTCTTGAAAAAAGAGATAGCTACGATACTTTTGTAAACACGAATGAACTCCCTACTGCTCGACCGTAAATTGATTCCATCAATCTTCTGACAGCACCACAAGGATATAGATGATCCATTCTCGACCTTGGCAGCCGTAAAATATGTCACGACAAATAACTAAGATCTCCATGTATGCAGGTATCTTCCGAATGGATCTCTTAATTCCCCTGCAAAGCAAGATGCACATATGAAATTTAAAATATAGCTCCATATGTTTAGGACTAATGAATGATCGATAAATATGAACGGTGTCATCCTCACTCAGTTGAGACATGGGCAGAATTTTGCTGGGAGATGCATTAACACGGGCGAGGAATTCGACCTAGCTCAAATTACTCGATCAGAGTTCAATACCAGCTAGCGCTTACCATATTTGCAAGTCAATCAACAGATAAACCAAAGTGCCGATCTGAGTTGCAGCTGCGGTACAGTATACTCCTCAGAATGGAATTTCAAGGGTTTGACTTGGAAATATGTGATACTACTACTCCTGATGGAATTCCGGAGTGTGTCGTAGCTTCAAGTCGCTGAATCCACAATTAAACTATTAGTACTAATCATGGAACGAGTTGTCTATATTACTAGAAAGATACCCCGCGCGTTACGGCGAAAATATCTTTAAAATATATTGTGTAAATAAAGGCATATAAAACCCATGAAATATGAAGTTGTTTATAAAAGATATGGAAGATTCAATTGTCGAAAGGCTAAATTTAATTGACATGATTTTCTTTTGTATTTGATGATTAAAAACTGGTGACGTGAACAATTAGATGCATGAAAAGTAGATGACGTGGATATGTTGCTTGCAAGAAAATATTGGCATTAATGAAAATAAGTGGGATGACATGTACATTTGGTTGGCTAAGAGAATGGATGATGTGGATGACTTGCATGTTGAGATAGAAAAATAATTAATGCATGTTAGTGATGTTTTGTTTTATAAGAGGTATAGATAGATTGGGCTAGGTCAGATGATGGTATAGTCCAGCTAGCTAGCTGAACCTGCTTTTGGTGAGGTTGTCATGCATTCTGCAGGCTCTCGTTCTCGCTATCCATTTTTGGGTTTGGGGTTTTCATCGTGATTTGAGCTATCTGAAATGATAACACTATTTTTGTCTTCCTAACAGGAACTATTTGCGCGTCGAAGTCCAGATAGTTTATTTTAAAATTTGCGTCACAATATAGTTCTCTAAATCAAGAAAAAAGTTACTTTTTAGTGAACGATACGGCCATATTCATAGACATAGTACATCATATCAAAACTACACACGATAACACATTATACAGTTATCTTTGTACTTGAAAGGAGGCAAAAGATTTGTCTACTCTATTGATTAAGAAGAAGAAATTTGCAAAAAATAATTAAAGAAAAAATGACAAAAAATGATATACCAGAGGACGAACTCACACAAACACCAACACAAATAGTGCAAGCCCCAACATCACTGCGCCAAGACCGGATGATCTAACACCAAAACCGAAGATAATACGCCATGACTGCTATAGGAGGAGACATTCATTGTATTTGTATTGATTATTAAATACCTCAGTTGTTTGAGAAACTTTATGAATGGTTATTCTAAAGTTGTCCCAAATTGTAGTTCATGTGAGTACATACGTGAATATTAGAGTAACACATATATTGGTTGATGACTATGTTTCGCAAGTAATAGGATGTCAAACCAATAATGTGGAAACATGTCATAAACATGTGGTTAGACTTGCCCAACTCGAGACATAGCAATAATTCTCTCTCAACACAATGTTTACATTTTGTTCTTAGACGTGAAACTATCACATATATTTGAGAGGAATCAATCTAAATTATGGGTTATCGAACACTACACCTTAAGTTAGTAATTATAAAGGCAAGTTTCAGTTTGTTCATGAAGCATGGTACGAGTTGTCAGTCAATATGAGATTTTCCCCTCTCTGTGTGAGAGAGATATCTATGGACACATCGAGTGATCAGATCTAAAAATGCATCGTCGTGCCACTTTAAGTTAATAGTTAACCAAGGAAGGTATATCAAATCATGAGATCGAGAACGAGTGAGGATGCCCAAATATCGAGATGCGGAGGGAATGACATGTACATAACGTTGTGATGTTTCATCCGGTATGATCTTTCTATATGTTTAAGAGTTGTCATGTATTGCTAGAGTCTGTTACTAACAATTGACCAAGTAGGTGTACTCGCGTCATGTAAATGTGCTTAAACCTATAGGGCCACATTGAAAGCCTAGTTCGGATTACAATCCAGATCGAAACGAGCATGGAGTCCTGATGGATCTCTAATGTCTATACCCATTATGGTGGTCTATATAAATGACAGGGGGCCTTCTGTTTTAGGCTTCCTCAATATGTACCACCCTCCACCATAGCGGCCACCTCTCCCACGCTCTAGCCGCCTACGCTGACCTAGCAATCCGTAATGCGACGATTTCACTCCGTACATGTGGATAACTTAGAACTGTTGCGTTTGTATCGCTTGGACGAACCGCACGATAGGAGTTGTTCCTGAAATGTCGGGACGTGGACAAGTGTAGTACGACTACACTACCTGATGTGCCTCATCGATTTCCGCAACGTTGTTTCTAGTGGTAATCTCATGCCCTATAACTACAATAATTCGTGTTTACGTGATAGGAAATCTTATTTTACATTTAGTGTAGCCTACCTGTTTCGTAAGGAAACGAGATCTGACGAGTATAGCGGAGAACTAGCTAAAAATATGGTGAAGATACAAGATTGTTCGAATTACGCATTGGTGAGTGGCCCATGCATATACCTGGTAGAACTAGTTGAAAACATGTTTTAATTGTTGCCCGGTCCATTTGGCTCCTACAGAAGCCACCCAAGCTCCTCCACCACTGAACAAAACTCTGACAACATTTGTTCGAAGTGAAACATAGTTGTGAATAACATGGCTGCCCACGTCTTCAACGACATGGTTGTTGTGGTCGGGATGGTTTGGGCAATGCCTTAGCTGAGCTTGCCAGAAAGTTCGGAAGAAGGACACGATCAGCCTCATGCAAGGTAGTGGGGCATGGCCATGGATGCAGATATAGTAAGTCCAAACAACTAATAGCTCAATGTAGTGAGGGAGGCATTGATCCCGTGGTCATATGCTCCTGGTATAATAATAATAACTAACGCGTTTCTAAAAATTCTGAAAGAATTGGAGACGAACATATACAAATGTTTTACATACGTACCAATTTTCGTGGTGAAATGACATCTTGACTGTTATGTGCAAAAAGACAATTCACTGGAAAATAAGATTTCAAAAAATATGTTTTTAGAGCACTGATTTTGTTATTTTTGCACAGAGCATCACACATGTCATTTCATCACGAAACTTGGCACGTATTTAGAAAACATGTATATGTCGCCACCCATTTTTTTCTGAAATTTTTGAAACGGTTTACTATATTTTTTATTTTTTTATTATACCAGAAGCATATGAACTCAGTAGAGAATTTGAATTTCCGCAATGTAGTATAGTAACTAGCTTGCAAACCTTGCCACACCCGAGTTTGAAAAAATATTGTGCAATACCCGAGTTTAAGTCTCAATGAGGCATGGGCCTTTATATTTTTCTGGGGGGCTGTATAGGCCTTCCTGCCTAAAGGATGTGTCATCCTCTCTCTCTCTCGGCCTACTAATAAATCGGCCCAGTACAATGAGAAGGATATTACTTTGGACCCTCAGAGACCAATGCGGAAGATTTTGAATTTTCAAACTCAAAAAGTGCTACAGCACAACATCATGTAAGCTTTCCTTAAAATAAACCATGCAAGCTCCCCGTTGAAAAGAAATAATGCAAGCTATAGCAGTAACGCACGCTGGCTCTCCCAGTAAAAGGAGAACGATGCTACTTGGCCCAGAGCAATGCGTAGCCCCAGTGTGCAGTCTGAAAAATGTAGGCTGTCATAGCACAAGCACACGTACGCTCTCTTTTCTACATACGTACTGTAGTATTTTTTTTTTGCAGCGATGATCGTTCTCATGGAGTCTTGTTCTCGTAAAGACAAGGGGATGCTAGTCTTCGCACGTGCGAAGGTTCGCACGTTTTTGTCGTTAGCGGCAGGAAGAGGAAGACGAAGAGAAAGACGTCGCCGCCAGGAGGAGAGCCATGACCGCCATCGCCGTCGATTTCCCCCCGAGCCCAGCACCCCTGCAATAAGTTTCTCCTCGCCGTCGGGGAGAAGGCGGAGAGGGACAGTCAACGTGCGTCCGCGTCGTGCAAAGCCTCGCACGAGCGAAGATAAGCATTTCCGAAAGACAAACGCCGACGGGAACTCTAACATACACGTGTTTGGTTGGAAATTGGAAGCGAAACACAGCTCCGACAATTTACAGCCTGATGCCACGGAAACTATATCCCGTACAAAAACAGACGGATCGATGGAGCATACGGACACGGCATAGCAGTGGAGTGAAGAATGAAACACGCGGAGCTACGACGTACGCGTTCGTCGGTCGGGCATGCTTAGCGTGGGTCTCATGTTTAACGCGCCGACTGCCCTGTCGGTGGATCGGCCTGCGACGCGCGCTGTTTGCCTGACGATCTACAGTCGAAGAAAGCCCGAAATGTCGAATGAGCTGCTATTAATAACACTGGTGATGTGTCAGTCTTCGCGTTGTGTTACTCGTGGGCTCTGATTCATCTCAACGCGTATATATACAAATTGGAGAGCTCCGTTTATGTTGTCTAATCTAATCCATGGGCGAAGCATATATTGATTCTAGAAAGGGATCCCGGCCAATGATCATCAAGCATGAGACAGAGATACGAAATCTCTAGACAGTCTCCTCTCCGTCTCCACGCGCGCAGTCATGGAAGCTACCTACACAGTACACGGTTGCAACGCTCGGTAGTTTGCAACGAATGGCTCGCCGGCCCTGCCTGATCTGTGCATATTCAGCGTGTCACGTACTCACTTACTCACTTTATACGCTTGGGACATACTCCGACATCATTTGCACAACAATCCGGAAATCCCTTGGGCTTTCTTTTAGAAATGGGGTGTGGATCCCCGGCATCAAAACGTTGCAAGAAGCCTATAGCATTATTGCATAGTTTAAATGTTATAGTGTTTACAAATCACGCATCACTCAAAGTATAGACACAAAAATAAACCACTCAAGAACAAGGGCTATAAACATCTAATGCAGCCACCCAGACCGGCACAAGATAGTTCGAACGACCGTCATCATTCAAGTACAACCGGAATGAATGAGTCCCGCTGATCTGGGAGGAGAAGGAAAAACCACATGTGGATTCAACCGACCGCCTTGTTGATAACATGCAAGTAATGAACAACTTCATTTCAAAGGAATTTGACATCCTGGAACTCTGGAGCCTGCGTCTAATTGAATAATTGATGTACTGCAGAAGTCGAAATTCACCACGGCTGCTCACCAAAAACGAGACTTATTGGGCGAAATGTGTTTGGTTGGAGATCGTAGATGGCTTACATTGGTCAAAATAAGATGGAATTCGTTGAACAAAACTTGCAAAAAAAAAAAAGTTCCTTATTGAAACCCTACACGCCTGTTATTACATACTCAAGATATTTATAGGTTTATCCAAGTGTTGCAAAAAATTAGTAGGCAACACAGCTTGAGCAAATTTTGTCCTGACATCTAGGATCCAGAAGGAATTTGTCGAAAAAATTTGCCACAAAAAAAGTGGCCCACTGATTTTATCTTAATTAAGCCGCTAAATTTGAATGGAACTCATCAGATCTATACATTTTACGGATTTGTCTTTCTACAAGAAAAGGCAGAATTGGAGGTCCTCGTATAGAGATAAAATTGTTGAGTTTTTTCTTTGAGATACACGGATTAATGACTAGTCTGCTTGACTTCCGTTAGCTGTGTTGTTCTTTTTCCTATCTTGGGCAAGAAGCCAAGGGCCAGAACGTCAGATCCTGGATGTCGTCGTCAACAAGTTTCAGATCGATCTGTGTCCTCGATTAGAAACAATATATTTCACGGTCGCCTTATCTGCCATTGGTACTCCATCAAGCCTCGCCGCTTACGTAGGTCTGTCGCGATTCAAGATCGCAGGGAGCAGCAACTCAGCAGAGGCGGTGGGCAGATGACGATGGTGGTGGACATGCAGTACTGTGCGCCGTATGAGACCACGTTCACGGTGGCCAGACCGAGATTCAGATCGACGACGGTTACGGACGCCGGCGGCGCGGAGGTGATGCAGGTGAAGCACACCTTCTTCAGCTACCTCGAACAGTTCGTCATTCACGACACCGCGTCGCGCCGGCCCGTCGTAACCGTGCAGCAGTCGCCTTTGAAGGGACACGACGGCACGAGGTGGGATGCGTTCAAGGGCGAGAGCACGAGCCACTACAGGAATCGCCCCATACGCCGACGGCTGTCACAGGCAGGCTTGCCCTCGGCGTATGTATACGCCGACGGCTGTCGTCGGCGTCTGGCCCTCGGCGTTAGACGCCCTCGGCTCAGCCTGTTTGGCCGTCGGCGTATGTAATGCCGTCGGCGTATACAGCAAGTCCAGGCCGTCGACGTACAAAAGCCTTCGACGAATAGAGGTGGGGCCCACGACAGGAATCTGACAATGCACAGCCTACGCGAGGGCAAAACTGTCGGCGTACAGATACACGTGTCAAGATCTGGAAGCTCTTCTGGCAGCCATACGCCGACGGCATTGCCGTCGGCATAGGTGTGACCGGCTGCCAGATTTTTTTTTTCCTGCTGGCAGCTCGTTTTTAGCAAAAATTACAGCAAATTAATAGCAACATGACAGCAAACAGTATCACAATAAGATCACACATAGGCTAATATCAAAATGACAACAAACAATATCACAGACAAACAAGATCACAAGCAAAATATGAAGCAAATGCTATATCATCAAGTAGATACACACATAGGGCTATCATCCTACATCTAGGGCGGCGACGGGGTGAGCCCCATCTCTCCCCCAGTGAGAAGAGGCGACCGATGGCTCGGCGCAGCAGAAGAAGCACCAGGCGAAGCATCAGCCGAAGCACCACGCGAAGCACCAGGAGAAGGACCACTGGAATGTACCGGTGTGATCTCACGGGAACCCGGCGAGGCACCAGGCGAACGACCACCGCTGCGATCAAACGGGATGATCTAATGCGAACCCAATGTGTCACTAGGAGAAGCAGAACTAGAGTGCTCATTCTCCGAACATCCCGTTCACTACATGTTTGAGCAAGAGTTAGCAACTTGCGAGGCAAACGAAAGCGGTAACCGGTGGTTTGGCAAAGAACTTACCGGGGTCGATGAGTAGTATGTAAGAGCGAATTTTTCCCTCGATTGAAACCGTGGGCTAGGCCCCGGCCTAGGAGGCCGCTCTCTGGCACGGAGACCCGCACTCCAGTGCTCATAAACGTCACCACCGACTGCAAGATAGTTTAGATGTTAGACGTTGCAGAAATAGAGGTTCAAACTAGGGTAAGTGGGACTTGTCATGTTTTGTAAAAATAAAGGTAGAAACTTACAGCTGACACCAACTCTTGGTATGGGTCGTAGGCATCACGACTCCGCTCCCGCTCTTCATAGGCGTGGTCATACTCGGCATGAGCGGAAGCATAGGCCGCTCGAAATCGGGCTACAATTTCAAAAATACTGAATATCGTCAACTTAGCCATGCAGGAACAAATGTCAGAAAGAGGATAAAAATGACAAAAACTTACATCGATGGAGGTGGAGGTGTGATGATCCCGAAGAGCAAGTCTTGATGCCTGCACAAATAACGGGATTTAGGTTGAGACTCCAAGTGCAGAGTGTATAGTAAGTGGAAGACAGTTTTCCCCACGAGGGGTGACTCGAGGGTTTAATATCGAACTCTCGGGGAATCTGAAGTGGTAGATTTATCTTCTTATCCTTCTTTTGGTTACCTACAAAACAAGGTTAGATGTTTTGGTCCTCAACCTCACCTGTGGTTGTCAAGCACAAGGTGTAAGAATGATATCAGGATAGTTATGCAATGCAAACAAGAAATAAATATGCAATGATGGTGGATGCAATGTAAATGATATTTTTGGGTTTTTGAATGATGTATGCAAGATGAAAAGTATTTTTGTATTTTCGGATTTAATGATGGCTGAAAATAGAAAAGTGGTATATGGTGTTGGAAAGGTGTTTCTTATGATTAAAAATGGACTGGGGTTCATGGTTTCACAAATGCACTCTCTCTTTATAAAGTGGTAGACAATGGAACACACAAAGTTAACATATGAGATTGCAACACAGGGTTTGATAACAAGTTACTTAGATATATGGGCATCACGTCCTAACATAGAGATCTTTTGGTTATTAACCTCTCTTATACTCCACCAAGATGCGAACTAAATCATAACACCTCAGTAATTAAGATAACTCAGAGTATAGCATTAAGTATCATGACATGAAGTGAAAATAAGAACATGCTAGATCTAGTCATGGAGTAGTGGCAATGGTCACGCCCACATCCCCGGTAGCATGGTATTTTAGTTTATCCCTAGTGAGGTAACAAAGTAAGGTAAAGATACCAAAGTGGATCGCAGAACTTTCTCTCACGTTCACTGCACTAGCCACCCCCCGTTACTCCAACTAATGCACACGTTCCCCCACACACGCTCTCATAAACATGCTTGATCAAAACAAGTAGACAAGAACGGGGTACATAATATGCATCTATACTCATAACTGAAACAAACATTGCAATCTCAAACATATATTAACTCATAAAGATCCACCACAAAGGTATTACAACGGTGACCGTAATCATGTTCAGCAGCTCATACGGTGCTAATTAGTGAAGCTCAAGAGAGGAGAGATACATAAGTTACTTCCACAAACCCATAGTCCAGAGGTGGACTACTCCCTCTTCATCATGGAGACGGTGGAGAAGTCGATGGAGAAGATGGAGACCACGCCGGCAGCGCCCCGCCGGAGTTTTCCCCCTCCAATCTGCAGCTCCTGATCTCCGTTTCGGTGTTTCTGTGTTTGTGCGGCGCTCCTTCCAGAGAACGTCGGGGGACCTTTTTTATAGGCGTTTTTAGGTCAAGACGAAGGCGGTGGAGCGAAGATCGACGGCAACGGAGCCACGAGGCCCAAACGGGTGGGTCCCACGCGGCCACAGTACCTGGCCGCGTGGGCCACCCGTTTGGCCCTCGGGCCTCCGTTTGCTTGCTTCCTTCCGTAGTCTTCTTCCTTCCAAATATTGACGCCCGTAAATTTCCAGGTGATTTCGTTGACGTTTGGGTCCCTGAAACATTAAAATAAAAACTAGGGTTTTCTGCCTGTGCAGGGTTAATTCCAAAAAATAGGAAAACTATGAAGTATTCCCAAAATCATGATAAAACATTGATATAACCCTTATATGATGCAAATATGATTGGAATATAAGCAATTAAAGTGCAAAGTTCATGTATGCATTTTACATGCATCAACATCCCCAAGCTTAATCCATGCTCGTCCTCGAGTATGAAGATGATAAAACTAACATGGACTTTGCAATTTAATACTTAACAATGGATATCAAAGATGATTACTATTGCTACATATAGTCAAATGATTCATTCTTCAAAGGAGTAGCAATATGCAAATAGTTTATGAAGTGATATCAAGTATTCAAGACAAGGATGTTCATTGATAGTTCACAAAGTGTAACATAGTAGCAAGTAATATGGAACACATGTATGCATAATGATAAGTAGAACATCCTACAATGGTCATAGAGTGTAGATGAAAATCTGAATATGATAGGTGTACACTTTGGAAAGATGTATATGTGAGTAGAGGTAAAGCATGCATAAGTTTCATCCAACTTCCAAACTCTTCTACTTAAGTTAATGATTGCAATAAGGTATTCATTGGTGTCAAGCTCTCATTGCCCCTATCATAGCATCTTGAATGATTAAGGTTAAAGTGAAAGCAAATATGAGTAGTGTGCTTGATAAAGTAAAGGTTGATGTCTCATGCCCCTTGAATACAAGTACTACACCATGTTACTCAACTTAGGAAACAAAGCAAGTTCAATTATATCATTGTAAGTAATAATAGTATCATCAAGAGCGTCAACTGGGGTACCTCTTGTCCCAGATATGGAACAAGCCCATATCAAAATGACAAGACAAACAAACAAAATGAACAATCTCAACACCCTTTTTATTTACCATTTGGAATAGTTTTTTATTGCAAGGTGTATCACAGAAGGTTCACCATAGTATGTAAGTAAATTTCCACCATGAATGATGCATGGCTTAGATTAGCGGCCCAGGCGTCTCTCTAACCATTTATACAAACTCATTTAAACTACTTCATTTCCACCTCATTTCACATGATAGCATCCATAGACAAAAGTACATGATATCAACTAAATGAGATGAAGAGCATGTTGAAAGCTTGCATGTGACAGCACATATGGGCTAACTCCAACCCGAACATTATCAAGCCACTAGCATCATAATCTTAATCACAATGGGTCATGTTTTATTATGCAAATAAGAAATTGTGCATCAAGTTCGTGAGAGCTATATAACCAATTTTTTCCATTGCAATCAATAACATAAACATTTTCATTCAGAGGTAAGATAACACAAACAACATGTTAAACATACTCGGAATAGCATAAAGCCAATAGGTAGATATGGTGGACTCACTGGAATAACTTTGGTTGAAGGTGTTGGAAACAAGTTTTTGCTTGTTGGAGTTTTTGGGCTAGCAAAAGGGAGAAAGTTGACCATCTAGATGCATGCATGAGTGTCCATAGAACTAACTAATCCATGTTAAACCAAGTAAAATAACAATCAGCACCAAAACATGAATAAGTGATAGCTCTACAAAAAGAATTTGCAAACTATTACTCATAAACAAGCTCATGAATCATGCAACTATATGTATCATTAAAAATCAAGTCAAACATCCCTTTTCCCAATCTTATAAAAGCATCCAACATATTTCAACCCATATTTCCAGTAGCTCTCTCATATATAATTGATAGTGTGGTGGTCTCTCAAGACTCAAACAAAAACAAAAACGACGCTCCAAGTTTATGCGATAAAGTGTTTCGATCGAAAAACAGAAGTTGGACGTGTGCAAACCGAGAGTGTGTAGGTCCAGCGGGGTTGTCTTCACATCCCCAAGCTTATGGTCTTCACCATCCTTGGATAGCTCTTGGTGCATCTCCTCCAATCCCTGTGAAAAAACTTCAAAACACCGTTTCTCCCATCTCTTTTCTGTGGGGTGCATTAATAGTGATAAACAAATAGGTTCCTTGCTGCATATAATCCTTGAACAAAAATTCATATGAATGTCCAGAAAGTGTATAATGTTGTATGCCTACTCATAAACTCAATTGGATCAAAAAGATTCAACTTAAAAGCTCAAAGCATGCATCAAACAAAATGGGACAGAATCTGTCCAGAAAAACAGCAGCAGCAAAACGTATTTTTCTACCCTACCAAACTTTCTCGAAAAATTCCGAAAAAATTCATGCATACAGAGGATGAAAAGTTGCAACTACAGTTCAAATATGAGCTCATTCGGAGTTACAGAATAAGAATTAAAAATCATACCGTGCACTGATTCGTGCAGGAATAAAATCTCCGAACGCTATAAGCAACTTTTTCAAACCAAAAAGGGTAAAACTTGGCACTTTATTAAAAACTCCAGAACCTAACTAGACACAAAATCTCTTGTTACAGCAAGAGGACACAAAGAAAAATCACACATAAAAATAACCGGGTTGCCTCCCGCAAAGCGCTTTCTTTATAGCCATATAGCTAGGCTTCTTACTTGTTGTTTTATTGTGGACGAAGCTCATGAGGGAGCTTGAACTTTGGTGGTTCCCTCTTCCTTGGAAAGTGTTCCATGCACTTCTTGTGTGGAAACTGAAACTTTACATTCCCTTCCTTTGAATCAATGATAGCACCTGTGGTACGAAGAAAAGGTCTTCCAAGAATAATAGGACTAGAGGTTTTATTCCCCATATCCATGATTAGAAAATCCACAGGCACAAAAGTCATATGTAACTCTACCATAACATCACTTACTTTTCCCAAAGCATGTTTAATAGAGTCATCAGCAAGTGCTAGTTCAATAGAGCATTTTTCAAGATTTTTCAATTCAAGCACTTCATATAGTTCTTTAGATAAAACAGAGACACTAGATCCTAGATCAAGTATGGCATGGTGTGTCTCTTTTCCAATAGTTACTAGTACCTTAGGTATCCACATATCCCCAAGCTTAGGTGGTATCATAGCCTCTTGGTTGTACCTAGCAATCTTTTCTTTCAAGACATGATTAGCAATATAAGAACCAAAACCTGCTTGGTTAGTGTTGATGGAAGGATCACTTGCAAATTTTTGTAAGATAGATATTAATTCATGCAAGCTACAATTTTCTAAGTCAAGCAAAGGATCCTTGACTTCATTAAGCATTTTAACTTCCTCAACTTCAACCTCTTTCATTACCCCAATAGATTCTTTAGCAACTCTCTCTTGCTCATGAATGTGTTCCCAAGACTTATTGATAACCTCTTGGCAATATTTTATTGTTTCCTCATGTTTTTGGGCTGTAATGATGCTCTTTAATGATGAGACTTCCTTAGTAAGCTGATCTACCCTTTCAAACAAAGCATCTTGTTTTTCAAACTTAGAGATAAATTCCTTATTAAGCTCTTTTTGGGTAGATATAAAAGATCTAATGGTGTTTTCCAAGTCACTAGAAACATTACCACTAGAAGCATATTTATTTGGCACATATGGGGGTTTATTATAAGAGTTATAATTGTTGTTACCATACCCATTATTACCATAGTTCCTAATGAAGTTGACATCAATATTTTCAGAATTGTTTCCAACTAGTTCTTGCAAAGGAACATTTTCAACACTAGGTTTATTAAGCAAAGCAAGAATAGTATCCATTTTAGATGACAAATCATTAGTTTCTTCAATAGAGTTCACTTTCTTAGAAGGATTAGGTGCCCTATCAGTATGCCATTGACTATAGTTTTGTAAAATGCTTTCCAATATATTTTTAGCTTCTACTATAGTCTTACTCATAAAAGCACCTCCAGCAGCAGAATCAAGTATGTTTCTAGACATGTAGTTTAAACCATTGTAGAAAGAGTGTAATATGGTCCATTCATTAACTCCATGTGAGGGACAAGTTCTAAGCATAAGTTTTATCCTATCCCAAGCCATAGCAACATGTTCATTTTCATTTTGCCTAAAAGAAAGGATGTTGTTTCTATTTTGCAAAATTTTAACAGGGGGATAATATTTCTTAATGAAAGCTTCTTTTAGATCATCCCAAGAATTAATACTACCAGATGGCAAGGAATGCAACCACTCTTTAGCTTTTCCTCTAAGTGAAAAAGGAAATAACTTCAGTTTTAGGATATCACTTTCCACATTTTTAAACTTTTGCATGTCACATATTTCAACAAAGTCATGAAGATGCATAGAGGCATCCTCCATAGCACTACCACCAAATTGTTCCCTAGTTATCAAGTTCAACAAACTAGGACTTACTTCATAACTCTCAGCATTTATCTTAGGTGTGGCAATAGCTCTCGTGATAAATTGATCATTAGGAGTGTTTGTGTAGTCACACAGCTTAGTTCTTTCTCCCATTTTAGCAAGTTTTTTTTGGTATTTTTAATTTTTTATGCAAAACTGAAATAAATATGATATGATATGCAATGACACTAACAAAACAAATAAATTGCTTTGTAAGTAAAGATGGATAAGATGGTGCTCACGTAGGTGCAACCTCCCCAAGCTTAGGTGTTAGCACAAGTTGGTGACGTTGACTTTGTTGTGAGATGAATGCGATGATGCACACCCTTGGATAAATCTCTCAGCTACGATTCCCCGGCAACGGCGCCAGAAAACGTCTTGATGATCCCGAAGAGCAAGTCTTGATGCCTGCACAAATAAACGGGATTAGGTTGAGACTCCAAGTGCAGAGTGTATAGTAAGTGGAAGACAGTTTTCCCCACGAGGGGTGACTCGAGGGTTTAATATCGAACTCTCGGGGAATCTGAAGTGGTAAAGATACCAAAGTGGATCGCAGAACTTTCTCTCACGTTCACTGCACTAGCCACCCCCCGTTACTCCAACTAATGCACACGTTCCCCCTCACACGCTCTCATAAACATGCTTGATCAAAACAAGTAAACAAGAACGGGGTACATAATATGCATCTATACTCATAACTGAAACAAACATTGCAATCTCAAACATATATTAACTCATAAAGATCCACCACAAAGGTATTACAACGGTGACCTTAATCATGTTCAGCAGCTCATACGGTGCTAATTAGTGAAGCTCAAGAGAGGAGAGATACATAAGTTACTTCCACAAACCCATAGTCCAGAGGTGGACTACTCCCTCTTCATCATGGAGACGGTGGAGAAGTCGATGGAGAAGGTGGAGACCACGCCGGCAGCGCCCCGCCGGAGTTTTCCCCCTCCAATCTGCAGCTCCTGATCTCCGTTTCGGTGTTTCTGTGTTTCTGCGGCACTCCTTCCAGAGAACGACGGGGGACCTTTTTTATAGGCGTTTTTATGTCAAGACGAAGGCGGTGGAGCGAAGATCGACGGCAACGGAGCCACGAGGCCCAAACGGGTGGGTCCCACGCGGCCACAGTACCTGGCCGCGTGGGCCAGGCCCGTTTGGCCCTCGGGTCTCCGTTTGCTTGCTTCCTTTTTCCGTAGTCCTTCTTCCTTCCAAATATTGACGCCCGTAAATTTCCAGGTGATTCGTTGACGTTTGGGTCCCTGAAACATTAAAATACAAAACTAGGGTTTTCTGCCTGTGCAGGGTTAATTCCAAATAAATGGGAAAACTATGAAGTATTCCCAAAATCATGATAAAACATTGATATAACCCTTATATGATGCAAATATGATTGGAATATAAGCAATTAAAGTGCAAAGTTCATGTATGCATTTTACATGCATCAAGGTGGCGGTGGATCGACGAGGCGGGATAACGGAGATGTCGGCAGGGAGGAGGGTAGCTTTGATACGCGTGAAGCTCATGACAGGCCTGACCTTGGTAGGCAGAACGCGCGTACGGCCATGCTGCAATCCGTGCCCCGCCAAGACCACTGAATTCTCGTCAGTCGCCTCGCGAATGGGGTCATCCACCTCTGGGTGAAAATGCTTGCAGTAGGCATCCAAGTCCTCCTTGGCTTTGCCGTAGTACTGGGGGAGACGAGGGTTGAGGCTGACTTTTATCGAGCTTCTTCTCCTTCATCTGGCGCCACGTTTCCAACTCAGTTTTTGTCTCCTCGGTATCGGCCTCCTGCATGATGAAAACAAATGATATGCGTATCAAGTAGGAAAACAAGTAGGAACATGACGGGAAATAAATGCAGATCGTTCCATATATACCAGCTTTTCCTTATGATGTTGCGGTTTCCCGCACTGTGTGTTCCTTCGTTGCCTCGGTTTGCCTTGTTCCGCTTGCTCACGACGTCAAACTCGGGGTCGCCCTGACCCACCTCATAACCAATGCCTCTCATCCGTCTTCTTTGTTGTCGGTCCACTTAGGGGCAACCTGAAAATGCAATACTCAATTTCAAGAACAGATAATGCAATGGCAACTTAGCAGCAATATAGAATCACATTGACAGTTACTTACCGACAGGTTATCCTCCTTCGTAAGATTTGGCCGCTTCTTGACATTTTCCGCCTTCGTGGTGGTTTTTACCCTTCTCAGCCAAGAAGTTATCGGTGGTCGTTTGCTTTTGGTTGTACAACTGTTGTGGTGTCAACCTCGCACAAGCCCCAAGCAAAGTCCTATCTGGGCTTGCCTTATGCTCCGGGAGCACACGATAATGCCCGCTTCAATCATGCATAACAAAATTATGAGAGTCATGAGTTAGCACGGTGGGGTCATGAACTATGAATGAAACTTGAGAAATAAGTCTTACCCAAACTTGTTGATCACAGCGTCAGAAGCTTTCCCGAAGCCCGGGCAATCGGTAGCCTCATAGTCCGCCCAAGTATAGGCTAGCTTCTTCTCGCCGCCGGGGACCGGCTCGTACATGCCCGGCCAATACTTCCTAATCAGAGCTCCAATCATGCTCGAAGGGGTGCGGGGAGGGTTAACATCCCATTTCCAATTGCTGCACAATAATCAAACATTAGTACATATGCCAAATTGTTATGCCCCAAATGAAATTACATGTTCAAAATTACAAATTTTGTACACTTACTCAATGTCGTTAGGCTTAATGAGAGCTTTTGCCTCCTCAGTTTTAGGCTCCTTGTCCTCATTGGGACTTTCGCTTCCCCACGAAGCCGCACCTTCTTCGGCGCCGCCTCCACCTCCACGCCCGCCTCCTGGGTAGACTCTACCTCGTCTCTATACTCCATCTCCCCCTCATCTGTAGACTCCACCTCCAACTGCAACTCGGAAGCCACGTCGCCAGAAGCGGAGGGCAACTGGGAAGCCTCCACCTCCAACTCTACTCCACCTCCAGCTCGTCCACCTCCAACTCGTCCTCCATCTCCAGCTCGTCCTCCAGCTCCACGTCATGGTCGTCCTCGTCCTCGTCCTCCTTGCGCACCCTCGTCATCTGATGGGGAATAATAAACCGGTAGGCCCATGAAGAGGGAAGCGTGACCCGCCAGGTAGAAGGCCCGGCCAGGACAGCTAACCATCAGCATGGGCCAGGTTACGTCGATGGGCCAGCGTGCTTGTCGGTGATTCGGCTGGGAGAGGAAAGCTTCTGGAAGACCCAAAGGCGGTGATGGACTTGGAGAACACGAAGATTAGAGGATGTAGAGTAGGACTCCGAGTCTTGGTAGAACCCGGCCTTACCTTGTATAGAACCAGGGGACCCGGCCGTCCATATAAGCGGGCTCCTAGGTCATAGTTAGAGAGAAGCCTTTACGAGACAAGTTTTACTTGGAGAGAATCAGAGAGATCATCGCTACTAAGCGCCCCCTGTAACCTAGATCGAGATCCGGCTCTGTTGTCGTAGCCGGGTTATCGAGATCGAGATCAATAATAGCATAGCAGGAAGTAGGTCTTTATCTCCAATGGAGAGGCCAAACCTGGGTAAATCCTTTGTCCTCGCAGAGCTAAACAAACTCCCAGACACTAGTTTCGCCTGGCCCAACAACTCAAGTTACCCCATGGTAACATCTGCCGTGTTAACCCCACGACAGTTGGCGGCGTCATGTCCGTGGCGCTGGATCTGGTCCAGTTCACCGGAGCGGCAGCCGCGGCGGCGCTGGTGCTTGCTCCTTTCTTCGCGCCCTTCTTCGTGGCCTTGGGACCTCCGGACTTCACCTTCTCCTTACCCATTGACGCAGAGCTATGGTGGTGTCCAATCTTGGAATGTGGATGAACTAACACTAGCCGAGGAAGTGGATGCGAGGAGAGGAAGATTTGGAGCGAGTGCGGATGCGATTGAGCATGGAATCGAGGGCGCAACACGGCTGGATGAATTGGTTGTGGTTGCGAAGCTTTCTATCAGGATTTGGGAGCTCGATTGGAGATGGATTGCGGCGGCTGCGCGAGGTAGAAGATGAACGGGCCAAGGAAGAGAATGGGGAAAGTAACAGTGCGTTTTACCCTAACCCAATTCTTATAGGCGCAGTAAAAGCCCTAGGGGTGTTGTGGTAAAAAGGTGAAGAGATAAGGATTTTTGACCAAAAGTCAATGACAAACAGAATGAGACAATTACGGGATATTAATTGATAAGATCACGGTTGAGATAAACTGGGTTGGATTTACAGTTGGATGGCAGTTTTCGCTAAGTGTTGAGCGTGAAATCCGGAGGCGTATGAACCCGGTATGACCAAGCCAGGTTACAATATGGACCGCCAAAGAGAGCTGGCCTAAGTGACCCGGCATTTAAGTTACATGTTTGTTCTTATTTTTCAGGGGGTTAACTCGAACATCGAGAATGGCGGCTTCACTCGAGAAATAAAAGAATGAAGCTAAAGAGAAGCACGCCAAACCCGGCGTCCAAGTTAACCTGGGGGCTACTGATGGGGGAATAATAACCCGGTAGGCCCATGAAGAGGGAAGCGTGACCCGCCAGGCAGAAGGCCCGGCCAGGACAGCTAACCATCAGCATGGGCCGGGTTACGTCAATGGGCCAGCGTGCTTGTCGGTGACCCGGCTGGGAGAGGAAAGCTTCTGGAAGACCCAAAGGCGGTGCTGGACTTGGAGAACACGAAGATTAGAGGATATAGAGTAGGACTCCGAGTCTGGGTAGAACCCGGACTACCTTGTATAGAACCAGGGGACCCGGCCGTCCATATAAGCGGGCTCCTAGGTCATAGTTAGAGAGAAGCCTTTACGAGACAAGTTTTACTAGGAGAGAATCAGAGAGATCATCGCTACCAAGCGCCCCCTGTAACCTAGATCGAGATCCGGCTCTGTTGTCGTAGCCGGGTTATCGAGATCGAGATCAATAATTGCATAGCAGGAAGTAGGTCTTTATCTCCAATGGAGAGGCCGAACCTGGGTAAATCCTTTGTCCTCGCGGAGCTAAACAAACTCCCAGCCACTAGTTTCGCCTGGCCCAACAACTCAAGTTACCCCATGGTAACATCTGCCGTGTTAACTCCACGACATCATCCGCGTAATGTGAGTTGGGAATGCGCACCCTAACTCCACGCAACGTAGAAGACAAGGTAACATCTGCCGTGTTAACCCCACGACATCTGCCGTGTTTCTCCTTGCCTTGGCTCATATTATCCAATCACCTGCATTGAGAAAGGGAAAACAAGTAAGCATAAAGACATAATAAAATGTAGACACTAAGCATAAAGACATAAGTGCAGTTAAGAAGATTGTTGAAAATAAATACAAAGCATAAAAACAGAGAAGACACTAAGCATAAAGACGTAATGTAATTAAGAAAGCATGTTGAAAAATAAATACTAAGCTTAAAGACATAAAATACCGTCACCTCGAATCATCAGTGTCATAATTAATTTGGTTCTCATTCTCACTATCACTATCACGTGAGATGTAAGTTGGAGGCTCATCGCACGGTGGAGGCTCGTCATCGTTGGCATTGTCCGCTTGAAACTTCAACAGGATATCTATGTCCTTTAGATTCACCACTGCCTCACCACGAGTGTGTGCATTGCTCTTGAGGTCCTCAAGACCGCCCGTTTGTAAGCCAAAGTCCCCAAAATCTTCTTGCTCTTGATAGAAAATCCCCTCGTATGTTTTAGGGTTAATGTTGTTGTAATCGTCGGCGGAGGGCATGGGTAGCTTACCATGTGGCAATACCCGGAACACGACTTCCCAACCCTTGAGTCGCTCGTTTTGGCATGGGTAGGGCAAATAATAAACTTGCTTGGCTTGGTGAGCCACAATAAAGACATCGGCTCCGCTATAGGTGGTTGAAGTCTTAACTTCAACTAACCCAATGGAAGGGTCACTTCTCAGTCCACCGTGTGGTCCAGTTTCTGGGTCGAACCAGTGGCATTGGAACACAACGAGCTTGAGTTCTATGTTCGTACGATTGAACGTCAGCTCGTATACCTTCTCTAACCTTCCGTAGTAATCAACATAATTGGCTCCATGGACTCCTCTAGATCCTCTCGTGAATACCCTAGTATTTATAGTTTTTGGATTGGGCCGACTTTTCTGGTGATTCTTTGTATGGAAGCGGTACCCATTCACATCATACTTCTCATACTTCATGACGGTACAGTCAAAACCTTGGGAAACACATCTCAACTCATCCGTCATCTCAACATTGGATCAGCTCCCTAAAAGAGGGACAAGTTAGAAATTGTTTTGTGCATTAGTTATGTGCAAGAGGGACATGTTAGAAATTACTTTTTCCCTGAACCAAGACTCAAAAAATTTCCCTCCGGGACACCCTTTTTCAGAAGAGTGTCCAGCTCCTCGACAGAGGGATCCGCCGTTCCTGACCACTGTTCATTCTTGAATTTCCTAAAAGGAGAAAATACGTATTAGACCGAAACCGAGTTACTTGTTGCAAAGTAATTTGTTCACCATTTTACCTGATGAATTTGACTACTTCTTGCAAGTTCGTAAGCACATAGAACAATATGGAATTCTTCTCTTCCTTGGTCAAGTCATATTTTACTTGGCCACCGGCCTTGCCACCGGGACACTGGAAGAGGAGGAGCTTGGGGTCATGCTTGGGCTCGTCGACATTGTACCGAGAGACCGGGTTATGCTGAGTGGGAACTTCATCGGGATAGTATGTTGTCACGGTGTCTACCATCTCCCGAAGTATTGTTGCCTCAGCTATGCATGCTTCAATACTAGCTTTGTTTCCAGTTATGTTTCGAATATACTTAAACTCTCTCTCAATACAAAACTGCCAACGAAACTGCACCGGTCCACCCAAGAGTGCCTCGTTCACGAGATGGACGACGAGATGTGCCATCGAAACAAAGAAGCCTGACGGAAAGATCGTCTCTAAATTGCATAGCAACTCCGGCACAAGATCATGCAGCTTCTGAATAACCAGGGGACATATCTGCTTAGCACAGAGCATGCGGAAGAAATGGCTCAACTCCGCAAGCACTCGCCAGACATGTTCAGGGAGATACCCTCGAACCATCACCGGCATCAGCCGCTCAATCCATATATGATAGTCGTGACTCTTGAGCCCGGTGACATTTCCCTTTTCAATATTGACTCCATTACTTATATTCGAACAATAACCATCAGGGAACATAACGACGTACTTGAGCCAGTGGAATGACTCCTTCTTTTGGAGACTATCAAGGTAGCAGACGGCATTCGGCTTGAAGCAATTTTTTCGACGGTTGTCAGGAGGATGCATGAGTAATTTCTCCTATCACAGAGCTTCTGAACATCGACTCTAGCCTTGACATTATCCTTTGACTTCTCAGGAATGTTCAGGACTGTGTGAAAGATCATCTCTCTAACATTCTTCTCGGTGTGCATCACATCGATGTTATGGGGAAGTTCGAGGTCCTTGTAATACTTTAGCTACGTTAAGCCTGCCACGTGAGTCCAGTTGTGCATTACACCATATCCCTGATATCGTAGGCCTGGTACCCCAGCATGCACGAGAGCATGTAGCTCGGCATCAACAGCTGTACTATCGAACTTCGGTATCTCTTTTACTTCAGGCACAACTATGCCCTTCGTGAAGTTCTTTTTGTCTTCTCTGAACCGATGCCTTCTTTTGAGGAACTGTCGATACTTGTCAAATGCGACATACTTGCGACCTCCCGTTAGCCAAAGGAACTCAAGTCGGTTCCTGCACACTGGGCATGGCCACTTACCAGTTGTACTCCATCCACAGAATAGGGCATACCCAGGTAGGTCGTGCATGGAATATTGGTACCACACTTTCATCGAGAAGTTTCTCTTCGATGCTCGTTGTATGTCCACGTCCCATGTTCCCAAGAGTGGATCAAATCATCCACAAGCGGCTGCATGTAGACACTCAAATTCTTCCCCTGGTATTCGGGCCCTGGAATGATCAGCGACAGAAATATGAACTTCCTTTGCATTAGGACTCCGGGAGGGAGATTGAGCGGAATAACAAACACGGGCCAGCAGCTGTACGAGGCAGTCGACATACCATATGGATTGAATCCATCTGTTGCTATCGCAATTCTGACATTCCGAGCCTCTTTTGCCACCTCGCGGTATTTGGCATCGAAGTTCTTCCATGCCTTACCATCAGATGGATGTCCCATCTTTTTTGACATTCCAACCTCGTCCGCATATCTCTTCCCTTTCTTGTGCCACGTCATCTATGTGGCAGTCTCCTCGGACAAGTAAAGCCGCTAGATTCTTTTTATAAAAGGGAGATATCGAAGAATCTTCACAGCGACTTTTGTCTGCACCTTCTCACCATCAGCTCCCGGTACCTCATGATACCTAGAGGCCCCACAAAGGGTACAGTACTTGTCATTCTCAAATTGTTTCCAAAACAAAAGGCAACCTTTTGGACAACAATCTATCTTTTGATAATCCATGCTAAGCAATCCCATGAGTTTCTTCACTTCGTACATGCTTTTAGGCAGACAATGCCCTTCGGGCAACATGTTACCAAATGTTTTCAGACTAGCTTCAAAGCCTGCACGGGTGGTGGAGTACCGGGTCTTGTCACCTAGTGCTTGGGAGATGGCATCGAGCTGAGAAATCTTTGCACCCTCATATAGAGGCCTCTTAGCCGAGGCCATCATATCAAGGAAGGCCTCCGCGCTTGGCTCTGGTTCCTCTGGTTCACCCGGTTCCTCCGGTTCATCCGGTTCCTCCGGTTCTGCCGGTTCCTCCTGTGGAGGTGGAGAATCCAGCATGTAGGCATCGTGGAGATCAACTATCAAGTCTCTCATCCCATCGTACTCATTGCCATCGATCCGCTGCCGCATCACCTCACCTCTGTCTTGTTCGTACTGAGCAAAGTCGACCAGCGTGACGTAGTTAGACATATACCCATACGACCAAAGGTGTTTTGTCATTTGTTCCTTTCCCTGACGATGACGCCTCTCGCAACGAACGCAAGGGCACATTGGACGAACGAACTTTGGACCACGCGCTAACTCCTTCACTAATATATCAGTCTTCCATTCCCACTCATCTGTTGTAACACCCCAAAATTTGGGACCTAATTTTAGCGGTGTTTTCTGACACCTGAAAAACTTTTTCTATTTCTCCTAAATGTTTCTTCAAATCTTTTGGGGATGATTTGACTTTGGAATTGCTCTCCCAAAATTTCCCGGTGATCCATGAACCCCTCCAATGCCGTGGTAATTTTGTTGCCTAAGTTTTCTCTCGAAAACCCTAGCCCCGACTATCGAACCGTTTTAAACCCTTTTTCCTCCACCTACAAAAGGGAAACCTATTTCCATAGCCAGATAAATTCCACTAAAAATACCAGAGGACTCCCATATCCATATAAAGACATTCCATGCAAAAATATTGCATACTCCAATGCAATAATTCC
This sequence comes from Poa pratensis, assembly GCA_947311845.1. NCBI lineage: Eukaryota > Viridiplantae > Streptophyta > Magnoliopsida > Poales > Poaceae > Poa > Poa pratensis. The sequence goes on from CAMZMU010000038.1 coordinate 66,359,935, forward strand.
AAGTTAGACATTATTTTCCGAAATGCCATTTCTGATCCAGAAATTATCTAGACACCTTACACTCATCCAGAAATTGTGCTATTTTGGGAAGGTGCATGATTCCACCTCCTGAACATTTCACTCCATTGTCCCAACCTCATTTGAGCAATATTTGAGGTACTTCCTTTGTAATGCTCTTTTCATGCTTATTTGCAAATTCCAAAGGAACCCCTATTTGTATGTCTCCAAAAATTCTACAAAAATTAGGGGATGATCCCTAGGCAGTATGTAGCCCATTTATGCAAGAATATTTGGGACCTTGCTAGGAAAATGTTGGACTTTTTCCTGTGCAAGTTTCTGCCCTAAAACCCATTTGTGTTAAAAAACACACCAAATGATTTTTGTAGTGGGAAGTAAGCACCTAGATGCAAGCATTAGGAGAGCCTACACCTCTGGACCAAGTATTGTTCAAACCAAAATGGTTTGCCTCTCCAAACAACAAATTTCAAAATAGACCAGTACTGTATTTCAAAAAAATTGAGTCGCGCCAACTTGGGATTTTGTAAAAACTTTGTTCTGCAAAGTTGTTGGGATTTCAATTTGGCACGAGGTGACGTGGTTAGTTTTCCTTCTAGAGCCCTGGGATGAGAGAATCATCGCGATGCCGATGTTGGCATGCCCTCTGGCGTGATCACCACCGGCATAGCCGTGCCCAAACAGCGCCGCCGCACTGCTCCTCGGGTTCCCTTCGCTGTTCCTTGGTTCCAGACCGAGCAAGCAGTAGCTGCACCACTCCTGCTCCCCAGGATCATCTCGAGCTCGACCTTATCCCTCTCCTATGGCCGGAAATGGCGTCAGCGGTGACCTCGACGCCATTGAATGGCCGCACCGTCCACAACCTACCTCTCCTCCCCTCTGGTCTATAAAGACGCCACCGAGCTCCTCCCCTGGACGCACCACAACTTTTTCCCCCTGAGCCTCCCCGCATTTCTTCCAGCCGAGGAAACCGAGCCGAGCCTCGGCCATGGTCGCCGCGACCATGACGAGGATGGACTCGAGCACTCCAGCCTCACCGCACCCCTAGCCCCTCCCCCCTGGCCGCGGTACGCCACCGCAGTCCCTCCCCCTCCCTCTGTTCATCCTTGGAGCAATGGGGGCGTGAGATCGAAGAAGGCCTCCATGGCCAAGCTCGGTGGGTTCGGGGCCTCACTTCCCGAGGACGCCCCCGTCCACCCGGCACTCGCCCCGAGTGCGGTGGGGCCCGGAAAGGCCGTCTCCGCCGCCGGCCGGCGGTCCAGCCGTCTCTGGCACCGGCGGGCAGCGCCACCCGAGCTTCTGCTCGCATACGCGCGCGAGCGCGCGAGGAAGACGACCGTGTCATTTTTTTTCGGCGAACGTTTTCTTCTGGCCCGGTGGACTAGCAGTAGGGGTGGCCCAGCCACGGCCTGCTAAGGCGCAGCAGGCTGCGGCCCGCTCTCGGCCCAGCAAGGTGCGCGCACACGCGCGGACGCGCGATGGCCCAGCGACGGCCCAGTAGCGCGGTGGAGCGGCCCGTTCCGTTTTTTTTTTTCGGGAATTCTTTTTCCCTTTTCTTCCGGTGAGTAATTTCAAACGCCGTAGTTTCTAAACCGTAGCTCCGTTTTAGTCGATTCAAATTTGTAAATTTCTAGTTTGTAACGATCTGTCCAGTGGAGCTGGTCTTACCCTTGTTGTAAAACATTTGTATACTCAGTACGTTGTATGCGTGTATAGGGTATCCCGCGGTACCGGCGAACCGAGATCTGACCCGTGACGCGTTCGTGACCCTCCAAGCCAAATGGCGTCGATCTCCCGAGGCAAGCTAACCACTTGCTACGAGCCATCCTGCAATCCTTGTTTGTTTGATTGCTTAATACCATGCCGGGTGTTATGTCTGTCTTCTGTTATATTGTTATGTCTGTCTGCTATTGCATGTCTGTATGTTGTCCATATTTTATATGAGCCTTGTATTGTTGTATGTTTATCATGTTGCATTTTAAGTTATTGCATTACCATATAACTGCTTATCTATGCATCACTCACATTCCCGAGACAATGGCCGGTGGTACCGCCTCAGTCAAAGGAATGGGGGAATTATTACAACTGTGCGTCTCGCGCTTGCGGGGCTTTGTTTGCTTCTTTCTTCTTCGCCGAGGTGAGGAGCGGACGAATGTCGTCTTATGATCCTCGGAGTTGGGGGCATTCGCCAAAAGAGTTATTTGCCTTGTCCCTCCGTCAAATATGGATGGCATAGACCGTCCGGACTGCGACGCTGGGAACTGACTTTCCATTTGGTTCTTATTGCCGAGGTTGCTGACACCACGTCGGGGCAACCCTCGAGTGGAATGGATGCTCTCTCATTTTTATGAGTGCTTTTCGGTTCATTCTTTTACGGTGACACCGGCCGGGTCTCCCGCCACCGTCATCCGTTTGAAACATTATGCGATTATTCTGTGAACACTAACCCCCGAGTGACACCGGCTGGGTCTCCCGCCACAGTCACCCGGGTATTATTATTATTGTTATGTTGATATCTATACGTGCAAGCATTATGTTGCTAATGCCTTGTTGTTGTTGATATATGATATTGATGTCGTGATTATTATGCTGGACTAATCCTCTGTTTTGGAACTTGTTGTGATGAAACTTGATTAAATGAAACACCCCTCCAAACAGCGATAAGGTCCGTTCATAGTGCCACTAATCTGAACCCTTGCATGCGATACCACCGTTGTCCCATGGAAACCGTGACCTAGTAGGTTGTTGAGCCTCTTTTGCACCATCCATTGGGCGCAGTCGAGTGACTCGCGATAAGGAGTCCGGAGCTAGGCATACTCGGTCGCGCCGAGGGATATGTGCCGAACTTACTTGCCCGTTGTACCACGTGTATAGGGTGGGGCAGGAGAGTGTCCCAGCAGGTGGACCGTCACGAGAGTGTGTTTTGCTTAGTACGACTTTGGGCGTGATAAACCTGAGGTGCCGGCTGAGTGGGGTGCATTCTGATAGGTGGTAGAGCAAACTCTCGAGAGCATCAACCTAGCCAGCTAGCCTTGTTCCTGGGATATGGAACAACAGTTCAGTGTCGGTCACACTGTGTGTCCTCGTCGTGTCCGGAGGTTAAACTTAAGTTTTGTTTGTTTAAATAATTAGTGAACGACCTGATTACACTAAATGAACAAATAAGATGATGCAGGGAATGTTACTTGAGTTGTTGAGGGTTACTGTGTTTGAGGATGACGGTGTGATCGTTGGGAGCCTAGAGTTAGGCCTGAGCCAACATCAACCGTGCATGCCTAGAGTGGAAAGATGAGGCCAGTGGGCCTAGCAGTGATCACAGGTGATGTCGTGTATTATGTGGTACCAACTGGTACACTCGTCTACTCGTCACAGGTAAGCTCGTTGTGTGATTGCCGGTGCACGATCAAACCCCACCTGGCTTGGACTCTGCACTGGTGATACCCCATTGTTTGCTTATGCCATGTTTTGCTTGTGATGCCTTGCTACCTTTATGCTATTATACTGAAGTATATACTTGCCATGTTGTAGGAGTTTATTTCCAGTGTGTATCTTGTTGCATGATTGTTGGATTGTTTGTAGTGAGTGACGATTCTTGCTGAGTGCATAATAATGTACTCACGGGCCTTGTGATTGTGGCCAGATTTTGGCGAGGATCCATCTTCTACCTTAGCGAGGATTTTGAAGCAAGAGCGTGCTAGGATCAGTAGCCCAGCCAGATACCTGTGGAGTGGAGCCGCTCCAAGCCGTTGCCTTATTCGTCTTCCGCTGCCAGTAAAACTCTGTACTGAGCCATGCTTGGCTTGATATTTCTGTCATGCCTTGATGGCTTGTAAACCATTTGTAGCACTTTTGTGCCTGATTGTGTAATGATTTCCACTATGTTGCACTGTCGCGACATGCGGCCAGATATCTTGGGCTGGCGCACGGGACGACCGCCTCTCTGGTGATATGTGCCAGGGAGGGGTGTCACAGAGCGTGGTATCAGAGCACCAGGCTGGGTGTAGACTACCCTAGCATGGAAAGCCCAGCCTTACTTTGCCCGACAGTGAGCCCGATGGATTTAACCCCTCTCCGCCTAACTGGCATGGAAAGTGTCGGTCCACAGTAAGGTGCAGTAGGACCTGACCCACTCGCCGGTTTCTTCCATGAGAAGGAGCCGACACAACCCATCCTATAAGAGACCCCAGTCCTAGCTGCCATTTCTCCCCACCCTCGCCTGCTAACCTTGGCAGCCCAACCCTGTCGAAGTAGAACCCCACTGAGAAATCTTGCTCTCATGTCTTGCTCCAGTTCCAAAACCCCGAGTGAACCACCGGTGAGGCCCACCTTCCTCCTAGAAACCACGGCCGATGAACACCTCGGCTTTCCAATGGTCCTTAGGAAAGTCTGTGATCTCCTCGGTTGCCATGTTCACCCTCGTTATGTTGTGTTCAAAAGTTCAGTCCCATTTCCTGGGGGTGACTTTCGAGCAGACGTACACATCAGTCCATACCCTTCAGGCCCGAAGAAGCCCCAAGTGATCTGTGGCAGGAACGATACGGGGGCGACGATACAGGGGCACCGAGGCAGCCCCTCCCCGGCTGGAGAAGAAGCCCCACAACAACGCGCGGGACCGACGATGCTGGCTGGCAGGAAGCTACGTCATCTGAAAAAGCAAAAAAAATAAACATTAGCACACATGTCTAGCAACATAAATATTCATGAAAATGCTTAAAACAAAAATTCTATAGCTAACAACTAGACCTACCCTAACACTAACAGCTAATAGTAACACTAAACCTAAAGCTAACACTAACCCTAACGCTAACACTAAATAATTCTAACAAAAAAAAGAGGGTGGAGCAGTGCTTACCTCCGGTGGCGCCGATGGAGGTGGGGACGGTCGGAGCTAGGAGGAGTTGGGCCGGGGCCAAAGGTGGGGTGTCGGGGGCGGCCGGAGCTAGGAGGAGCTGGGCCGGGGCCAGAGGTGGGGGCGTCAGGGGCGGCCAGATCTAGGAGGAGCTGGGCCGGGGCCGGAGGTGGGGCATCGGGACGGCCGGTGGAGAGGAGATAGGGGCCAGGGACATCGGGGGCGGCCGGTGGAGAGGAGCGGCGGGGCGGGCATGGACAGCGGTCACGAGGTGGGGCGAGGGCGGACACAGGGTGGGCGGCGGCGGCAGGTGGCGTACGGGGTGGGGTGGCGCGGGAGGATTTGGGGAAGATGGGCGGCAGGTCGGAGCTGTGGCGGCGGGGTCGGGGCTGGGACGGCCGGCGGCGGGGTTGGGTTGGAGGTCGATTTGGGGCTGGGTCGGGGCTGGGCGCGATGTGGATTATTTGGCAAAGCTGCCGTGCCGCGCCCGCTGAACGGGTAGGTGAAGCCACCCAGGTCTCTGTCGACGGCTTTGCTGTCGGCGTATGGTTTTGCTTTTTTATATTGCTTTTTTAAAAGAAATCAAATATTATTTACTATGTTTTCTAATAAAATTATAATTAATTTATATAATGTCCTATACATATATTAATGACGTATGCATGATAGGTGGGGTTCCGGAGCCCCGCTTCGGTGAAACCCTAGACCCCCCGAAAAACTCAAAGTTCCCGTCAACCCCCTTGAACGGCGTCGAAAGGGGGTAGGCCAGCGGAATTTTTTGCTTGGTTCTTTTAGGTTAGGCCATGGGAACATGGGAAACCAACTTTTATCAGAAGTTTTCACAAGATTTCCCCGGTTTACCGAAACGGCAGTTTTCACCTCTAAATGTAGAAACTTAGTAGAGAGCAAGTGATGCCGGTGAAGCCAGTCACACAACGGAGTAGGATCATTCACATTTCAAACACCCAACACACTTGTACACAAATGGTATGGAGCCACCTAGGTTTGGGTGGGGTTCCGACGCTCCGGAGCCCCGCTTCGGTGAAACCCTAGACCCGCTGGAAAAACCCTAACGTTTTCGTCTACCCCCTAGACTGGAGCCGAAAGGGGGTAGATGATGCCCCTTCACGTAGTTACCCCACAACGGCGCCAGAGTGTGTAGTAGTGGAAGACTTGTTTTCCCCACGAGGGGTGACTTCTTATCCTTCTTTTGGTTACCTACAAAACAAAGTTAAATGTTTTGGTCCTCAACCTCACCTGTGGTTGTCAAGCACAAGGTGTAAGAATGATATCAAGATAGTTATGCAATGCAAACAGGAAATAAATATGCAATGGTGGTGGATGCAATGGTAAATGATATTTTTGGGTTTTTTAATGATGTATGCAAGATGAAAAGTATTTTTGTATTTTCGGATTTAATGATGGCTGAAAATAGAAAAGTGGTATATGGTGTTGGAAAGGTGTTTCTTATGATTAAAAATGGACCGGGGTTCATGGTTTCACAAATGCACTCTCTCTTTATAAAGTGGCAGACAATGGAACACACACAAGTTAACATATGAGATTGCAACACAAAGTTTGATAACAAGTTACTTAGATATATGGGCATCACGTCCTAACATAGAGACTTTTGGTTATTAGTCTCTCTTATACTCCACCAAGATGCGAACCAAATCATAACACCTCAGTAATTAAGATGACTCAGAGTATAGCAATAAGTTTCATGACATGAAGTGAAAATAAGAACATGCTGGATCTAGTCACAGGAAGAAGCTTGGTCACCCTCAACCCTTGCAGCATGGTATTTTTGTTTATCCCTAGTGAGGTAACAAAGTAAGGTAAACACCCAAGTGGATCGCGATATTAAGTTGTCAGCTTACCGCACTCACCACTCCCCGTTACTCCAACTAATGCACACGTTCCCCCACACACGCTCTCATAAACATGCTTGATCAAAACAAGTAGACAAGAACGGGGTACATAATATGCATCTATACTCATAACTGAAACAAACATTGCAATCTCAAACATATATTAACTCATAGAAAGATCCACCACATAGGTATTACAAATATGACCGTAATCATGTTCAGCAGCTCATACGGTACTAATTAGTGAAGCTCAAGAGAGGAGAGATACATAAGTTACTTCCACAAACCCATAGTCCAGAGGTGGACTACTCCCTCTTCATCATGGAGACGGTGGAGAAGTCGATGGAGAGATGGAGACCACGCCGGCAGCGCCCCGCCGGAGTTTTCCCCCTCCAATCTGCAGCTCCTGATCTCCGTTTCGGTGTTTCTGTGTTTGTGCGGCGCTCCTTCGCGAAACGCAGGGGACCTTTTTTATAGGCGTTTTTAGGTCAAGACGAAGTCGGTGGAGAAAGATCGACGGCAGCGGAGCCACGAGGCCAAACGAGTGGGCCCCACGCGGCCACAGTACCTGGCCGCGTGGGCCACCCCTTTTGCCTTCGGCCTCCGTTTGCTTGCTTCCTTCGCTCCGAGGTCTTCTCCTTCCAAAATACTGACGCCTGTATTTTTCCATAATTTTTGACGACGTTTGGGTCCCTGAAACATAAAAGGAAAGAAATAGGGTTTTCTGCCTGCGCAGGGTTAATTCCATAAAAATAGGAAACAATTGATTTATTTCCTAAAATCATTAAATAACAGTAATATAACCCTTATATGATGCAAATATGATTGGAATATGTGATATAGTGCAAAGTTCATGTATGCATTTTACATGCATCAACATCCCCAAGCTTAACCAATACTCGTCCTCGAGTATGAAGGTGATAAAACTAACATGGGCTTTGCAATATAGCACTAACAATGGATATCAAAGATGATTGCTACTGCTACATAGAGTCAAATGATTCATTCTTCAAAGGAGTAGCAATATGCAAAAGTTTATGAAGTGATATCAAGTATTCAATGCAAGGATGTTCAATGATAGTTCACAAAGTGTAACATAGTAGATAGTAATATGGACATTCTTACTTTTGCATACATGTGGTCCATAGAGTGATGATGAAAATCTGAATATGTTTGGTGGACACTTTGGAAAGATGAATAAGTGAGTAGAGGTAAAGCATGCATAAGTTTCATCTAACCCAAACTCTCCTACTTAAGTTAATGATTGCAATGTGGTAATACTTGGTGTCAAGCTCTCATTCCCCTATCATAGCATCTTGAATGATTATAGTTTAATGTGAGAGCAAATATGAGTAGTGTGCTTGACAAAGTAAAGGTTGGATGTCTCATGCCCCTTGAATACAAGTACCTACACCATGAGTTACTCAACTTGGAAAAGCAAGTTCAAGTTATCTATCATTGTAAGTAATAATAGTATCATCAAGAGCGTCAACTGGGGTACCTCTTGTCCCAGGATATGGAACAAGCCCATATCAAAATGACAAGACAAACAAACAAGATGAAAACCTCAACACCCTTTTTATTTACCATTGGAATAGCTTTTTATTGTAAGGTGTCATAGATAATTCACCATAGCATGTAAGTAAATTTCCACCATGAATAATGCATGGCTTAGATTAGCGGCCCAGGCGTCTCTCTAACCATTTATACAAACTCATTTAAACTAAATCTTTTCCACCTTATTTCACCATGATAGGCATCCATAAAAAAAGTACATGATATCAACTAAATGAGATGAAGGAGCATGTTGAAAGCTTTGCATGTGACAGCACATATGGGCTAACTCCCAACCTCGAACATTTATCAAGCCACTAGCATCATAATCTTAATCACAATGGGTCATGTTTTATTTATGCAATGATAGTAAAATGTGCATCAAGTTCGTGAGAGCTATATAACCAACTTTTCCCATGCAATCAATAACATCATTTTCATTCAGAGGTATAGATAACACAAATATCATGATGAACATACTCGGAATAGCATAAAGCTAGTAGGTAGATATGGTGGACTCACTGGAATAACTTTGGTTGAAGGTGTTGGAAACAAGTTTTGCTTGTTGGAAGTTTGGGCTAGCAAAAGGGAGAAAGTTGACCATCTAGATGCATGCATGAGTGTCCATAGAACTAACTAATCCATGTTAAACCAAGTAAAATAACAATCAGCACCAAAACATGAATAAGTGATAGCTCTTCAAAAAGATTTGCAAACTATTACTCATAAACAAGCTCATGAATCATGCAACTATATGTATCATTAAAAATCAACTCAAACATCCCTTTTCCCAATCTTATAAAAGCATCCAACATATTTCAACCCATATTTCCAGTAGCTCTCATATATAAATGATAGTGTGGTGGTCTCTCAAACAAATCAAACAAAACAAAACAAAAGACGCTCCAAGTTTATGCGATAAAGTGTTTCGATCGAAAAACAGAAGTTGGACGTGTGCAAACCGAGAGTGTGTAGGTCCAGCGGGGTTGTCTTCACATCCCCAAGCTTATGGTCTTCACCATCCTTGGATAGCTCTTGGTGCATCTCCTCCAATCCCTGTGAAAAAACTTCAAAACACCGTTTCTCCCATTTCTTTTCTGTGGGGTGCATTAATAGTGATAAACAAATAGGTTTCTTGCTGCATATAATCCTTGAACAAAAATTCATATGAATGTCCAGAAAGTGTATAATGTTGTATGCCTACTCATAAACTCAATTGGATCAAAAAGATTCAACTTAAAAGCTCAAAGCATGCATCAAACAAAATGGGACAGAATCTGTCCAGAAAAACAGCAGCAGCAAAACGTATTTTTCTACCCTACCAAACTTTCTCGAAAAATTCCGAAAAATTCATGCATACAGAGGATGAAAAGTTGCAACTACAGTTCAAATATGAGCTCATTCGGAGTTACAGAATAAGAATTAAAAATCATACCGTGCACTGATTCGTGCAGGAATAAAATCTCCGAACGCTATAAGCAACTTTTTCAAACCAAAAAGGGTAAAACTTGGCACTTTATTAAAATCCAGAACCTAAACTAGACACAAAGTCTCTTGTTACAGCAAGAGGACACAAAGAAAATCACACAAAAATAACCGGGTTGCCTCCCGCAAAGCGCTTTCTTTATAGCCATATAGCTAGGCTTCTTACTTGTTGTTTATTGTGGACGAAGCTCATGAGGGAGCTTGAACTTTGGTGGTTCCCTCTTCCTTGGAAGTGTTCCATGCACTTCTTGTGTGGAAACTGAAACTTCACATTCCCTTCCTTTGAATCAATGATAGCACCTGTGGTACGAAGAAAAGGTCTTCCAAGAATAATAGGACTAGAGGTTTTATTCCCCATATCCATGATTAGAAAATCCACAGGCACAAAAGTCATATGTAACTCTACCATAACATCACTTACTTTTCCTAAAGCATGTTTAATAGAGTCATCAGCAAGTGCAAGTTCAATAGAGCATTTTTCAAGATTTTTCAATTCAAGCACTTCATATAGTTCTTTAGATAAAACAGAGACACTAGATCCTAGATCAAGTATGGCATGGTGTGTCTCTTTTCCAATAGTTACTAGTACCTTAGGTATCCACATATCCCCAAGCTTAGGTGGTATCATAGCCTCTTGGTTGTACCTAGCAATCTTTTCTTTCAAGACATGATTAGCAATATAAGAACCAAAACCAGCTTGATTAGTGTTGATGGAAGGATCACTTGCAAATTTTTGTAAGATAGATATTAATTCATGCAAGCTACAATTTTCTAAGTCAAGCAAAGGATCCTTGACTTCACTAAGCATTTTAACTTCCTCAACTTCTACCTCTTTCATTACCCCAATAGATTCTTTAGCAATCTCTCTTGCTCATGAATGTGTTCCCAAGACTTATTGATAACCTCTTGGCAATATTTAATTGTTTCCTCATGTTTTTGGGCTGTAATGATGCTCTTTAATGATGAGACTTCCTTAGTAAGCTGATCTACCCTTTCAAACAAGCATCTTGTTTTTCAAACTTAGAGATAAATTCCTTATTAAGCTCTTTTGAGTAGATATAAAAGATCTAATGGTGTTTTCCAAGTCACTAGAAACATTACCACTAGAAGCATATTTATTTGGCACATATGGGGGTTTATTATAAGAGTTATAATTGTTGTTACCATACCCATTATTACCATAGTTCCTAATGAAGTTGACATCAATATTTTCAGAATTGTTACCAACTAGTTCTTGCAAAGGAACATTTTCAACACTAGGTTTATTAAGCAAAGCAAGAATAGTATCCATTTTAGATGACAAATCATTAGTTTCCTCAATAGAATTCACTTTCTTAGAAGGATTGGGTGCCCTATCAGTATGCCATTGACTATAGTTTTGCAAAATGCTTTCCAATATTTTTAGCTTCTACTATAGTCTTACTCATAAAAGCACCTCCAGCAGCAGAATCAAGTATATTTCTAGACATGTAGTTTAAACCATTGTAGAAAGAGTGTAATATGGTCCATTCATTAACTCCATGTGAGGGACAAGTTCTAAGCATAAGTTTTATCCTATCCCAAGCCATAGCAACATGTTCATTTTCATTTTGCCTAAAAGAAAGAATGTTGTTTCTATTTTGCAAAATTTTAACAGGGGGATAATATTTCTTAATGAAAGCTTCTTTTAGATCATACCAAGAATTAATACTACATAACTAGGACTTACTTTTGCAAAATTTTGACAGGGGGATAATATTTCTTAATATTTCCCTAGTTAGTAAGTTCAACAAACTAGGACTTACTTCATAACTCTCAGCATTTATCTTAGGTGTGGCAATAGCTCTAGCAATAAATTGATCATTTGGAGTGTTTGTGTAGTCACACAATTTAGTTCTTTCTCCCATTTTAGCAAGTTTTTTTTGTATTTTTTATTTTTTATGCAAAACTGAAAATAAATATGCAAGCGGAATATGATATGCAATGACACTAACAAAACAAATAAATTGCTTTGTAAGTAAAGATGGATAAAATGGTGCTCACGTAGGTGCAACCTCCCCAAGCTTAGGTGTTAGCACAAGTTGGTGAAGTTGACTTCGTTGTGAGATGAATGCGATGATGCACACCCTTGGATAAATCTCTCAGCTATGTTTCCCCGGCAACGGCGCCAGAAAATAGTCTTGATGGCCCTTCACGTAGTTACCCCACAACGGCGCCAGAAAACAGTTGCTAGCCCTTCGCGTGGTACCTGCGTGAAAAGTAAATGGGTTAGGCTGAGACTCCAAGTGCAGAGTGTGTAGTAGTGGAAGACTTGTTTTCCCCACGAGGGGTGACTCGAGGGTTTAATATCGAACTCTCGGGGAATCAGTAGTGAAGATATATCTTCTTATCCTTCTTTTGGTTACCTACAAAACAAAGTTAAATGTTTTGGTCCTCAACCTCACCTGTGGTTGTCAAGCACAAGGTGTAAGAATGATATCAAGATAGTTATGCAGTGCAAACAGGAAATAAATATGCAATGGTGGTGGCTGCAATGGTAAATGATATTTTTTGGTTTTCTAATGATGCATGCAAGATGAAAAGTATTTTTGTATTTTCGGATTTAATGATGGCTGAAAATAGAAAAGTGGTATATGGTGTTGGAAAGGTGTTTCTTATGATTAAAAATGGACCGGGGTTCATGGTTTCACAAATGCACTCTCTCTTTATAAAGTGGCAGACAATGGAACACACACAAAATTAACATATGAGATTGCAACACAAAGTTTGATAACAAGTTACTTAGATATATGGGCATCACGTCCTAACATAGAGACTTTTGGTTATTAGTCTCTTATACTCCACCAAGATGCGAACCAAATCATAACACCTCAGTAATTAAAATGACTCAGAGTATAGCAATAAGTTTCATGACATGAAGTGAAAATAAGAACATGCTTGATCTAGTCACAGGAAGAAGCTTGATCACCCTCAACCCTTGCAGCATGGTATTTTTGTTTATCCCTAGTGAGGTAACAAAGTAAGGTAAACACCCAAGTGGATCGCGATATTAAGTTGTCATCTTACCGCACTCACCACTCCCCGTTACTCCCACTAATGCACACGTTCCCCCACACACGCTCTCATAAACATGTTTGATCATAACAAGTAGACAAGAACGGGGTACATAATATGCATCTATACTCATCACGGAAACAAACATTGCAATCTCAAACATATATTAACTCATAGAAAGATCCACCACATAGGTATTACAAATATGACCGTAATCATGTTCAGCAGCTCATACGGTACTAATTAGTGAAGCTCAAGAGAGGAGAGATACATAAGTTACTTCCACAAACCCATAGTCCAGAGGTGGACTACTCCCTCTTCATCATGGAGACGGTGGAGAAGTCGATGGAGAGGATGGAGACCACACCGGCAGCGCCCCGCCGGAGTTTTCCCCCTCCAATCTGCTGCTCCTGATCTTCGTTTCGGTGTTTTTGTGTTTGTGCGGCGCTCCCTTCGCGAAACGCCAGTGGACTTTTTTTATAGGCGTTTTTAGGTAAAAACGAAGGCGGTGGACGAAAGATCGATGGCTGCGGAGCCACGAGGGCCAAACGAGTGGGCCCCAAGCGGCCACAATACCTGGCCGCATGGGCCACCCCTTTTGGCCTTCTGGCCTCCGTTTGCTTGCTTCCTTCGCTCCGCGGTCTTCCTCCTTCCAAAATACTTACGCCTGTATTTTTCCATAATTTTTGGACGACGTTTGGGTTCCTGAAACATAAAAGGAAAGAAATAGGGTTTTCTGCCTACGCAGGGTTAATTCCATAAAAATAGGAAACAATTGATTTATTTCCTAAAATCATTAAATAACAGTAATATAACCCTTATATGATGCAAATATGATTAGAATATGTGTGATATAGTGCAAAGTTCATGTATGCATTTTACATGCATCAGTAGACAAGTGGAATTTTTTGTTAGTTTGTGTTAGCCCAGGCCATAGGAACATGGTAAACCAACTTTTGTCACAAGTTGTCACAAGGTTGCCCCTTGTTCGCCCGAAACGGGAGTTTTCACCTCTAAGTGCAGAAACTCACTAGAGAGAAAGTGAAGTCGGTGAAACCGGTCATACCCCGGAGTAGGATATTGGAAATTTACAACACACAACACACTTGTATACATATGTTATGGCATAACCTAGGTTTGGGTGGGGTTCCGACGCTCCGGAGCCCCGCTTCGGTGAAACCCTATACCCACTGGAAAAACCTAACGTTTTCGTCTACCCCCTAGACCGGAGATGGTAAACCAACTTTTGTCACAAGTTGTCACAAGGTTGCCCCTTGTTCACCCAAAACGAGAGTTTTCACCTCTAAGTGTAGAAACTCACTAGAGAGAAAGTGAAGTCAGTGAATCTGGTCACACCCCGGAGTAGGATATTGGAAATTTACAACACACAACACACTTGTATACATATGGTATGGCACAACCTTGGTTTTGGTGGGGTTCCGACGCTCCGGGGCCCCGCTTCGGCGAAACCCTGAATCTGCTGGAAAAACCATAACGTTTTCGTCTACCACCTTGAACGGCGTCGAATGGGGGTAGGCCAGTGAAATTTTTTGCTTGGTTGTGTTAGATTAGGCCATAGGAACATGGGAAACCAAAGTCTACCTCAAATAAACACAAGATTCCATCCGGTTCGCCCGAAACGGGAGTTTTCACACTACTAGGAAACTGCCTTTCTGTGGATCACTTTCTGTGGCGCACCAGGCTACATGCGCCATAGAAAGTCACATTCTGTGGCGCACTAGGCCACAATGCCTACCCCCCCGTGGATCGCCTTTTCAGTTCTGTAAACAAGAAAAGAAAATGATAAAAATTTCAAAAACTAAAATCCTTTGACATGTAGTTTCGTTTTAGTGTCTAGTTTGTATAGAAATTTTGAAATATGAATTTTGACCTTTTTTGCAACAAACAGAAAAAAAAGTTTGAACGGCCATAACTTTTGCATACAATGTCGAAAAAATGCGTTTAATATACCAAAAAATCGTGAGAAAAAAGGAGCTCGATTTCACCGGGTTTACCCGGTGAACTTTTCTCAGATTCGGCAAATTCCAAAAGAGTAAAAAGTTATTTCAAAGAGAAGATTTTTTTCTACAAAATCAAAAAAGTAAAAAAAATTGGAAAAGACAATTCTGTGGCGCATGACTAGGGATGCGCCACAGAATTGTTGGGCGGGATTCAAATTTGAATTCCGCCCAAGCCCTCCTTCTCCCTCTATTTTCCCCTTCTCTCCTCTCCTCCACTTCTCCTCTCCCCTTCTCTCATCTCCTCCACTTCTCCTCTCCGCCACTTCTCCTCTCCCCTTCTCTCCTCCCTCCTCCACTTCTCCTCTCCTCCACTTCTCCTCTCCCCTTGTCTCCGCCTCCTCCACTTCTCCTCCACTTCTCCTCTCCTCTCCTCCACTTCTTCTCTCCTCCTCCTCCTCCACCTCCGGTGTCCTTCTCCACCACCCCGGCGACCTCCTCCTCCTCCACCTCCGGCGACGGTGACCTCCCCCACCACCTCCGGCGACGACGACCTCCTCCACCACCTCCACCTCCGGCGACGACCTTCACCTCCACCTCCGGCGACGGTGACCTCCACCTCCGGCGACGGTGACTGCTGGCGCTAAGTTGACGAGGGAATATATTGCGGTGTTGCTTCTATCTCCCCAGCAACGGCGCCAGACAATATGCTTGATGCGTGTAACGTCACACGTCAGTTGGGAACCCCAAGAGGAAGGTATGATGAGTGCAGCAGCAAGTTTTCCCTCAGTATGAAACCAAGGTTTATCGAACCAGTAGGAAAACGAGGTTGCTTTGAAGGTGTTGGTGAAGGAGTGTAGTGCGGCGCAACACCAGGGATTCCGGTGCCAACGTGGAACCTGCACAACACAATCAAATTACTTTGCCCCAACTTAACAGTGAGGTTGTCAATCTCACCGGCTTGCTGAAAACAAAGGGTTTAAACGTATCGTATGGAAGATGATGTTTGTTTGCATAAAACAGTAGAGAACAATGATTGCAATAGATTGTATTTCAGATGTAAAAGAATGGACTGGGGTCCACAGTTCACTAGTGGTGTCTCTCCAATAAGATAACTAACATGCTAGGTAAACAAATTACAGCTGGGCAATTGACAATTGATAAGTGCATAAAACATGCATGTGCGAGTTGTGGTGTCTCTCCAATAAGATAACTAACATGCTGGGTAAACAAATTACAGCTGGGCAATTGACAATTGATAAGTGCATAAAACATGCATGTGCGAGTTGTGGTGTCTACTATGAGATTCATTTGGGCATTACGACAAAGTACATAGACCGCTATCCAGTATGCATCTATGCCTAAATAGTCCACCTTCCGGTTAACATCCGTACCCCTTCCAGTATTAAGTTGCGAGCAACAGACAATTGCATTAAGTAATGTGCATAATGTAAACAATACATTCATCCTTGAATAAAGCATTGCTGTTTTACCCTAGTGGCAACAACACATCTACAACCTTAGAACTTGCTGTCACTATCCCAGGTTAAATAGAGGTTGAACCCAACTATCATGCATAAATACCCCTCTTGGAGTCACAAGTATTCACTTGGCCAAGGCTTCAACAAGTAACGGAGAGCATGCAAGATCACAAATGACATAACACTAGTAGGAAAAAGCTTTTCTATGGATCCCTATTCTGTGGCGCACGAAACAAGCCGTGCGCCACAAAACAAATTCTGTGGCGCATCTGTCACAGTGCGCCACAGAAATGTCACAATTCTGTGGTGCACTGCAAGCATGGTGCGCCACAGAATGTCCCTATTCTGTGGCGCACCAATAGGGGTGCGCCACAGAAAGTGTGCGGGCCCCACACCCACCCACGGGTCAGCCACTTTTGGGCCCATTCTGTGGCGCACGTGTCAGATGCGCCACAGAATATGCAAAATCTGTGGCGCACCCCTGCCCATGCGCCATAGAATTAGCATATTCTGTGGCGCATCCGTGCGGGTGCGCCACAGAATTACTTGCGTTGGCCCCACCAATATTGGGGGAGAGACATTCTGTGGCGCACTAGCTGCGGTGCGCCACAGAATAGATTGACCCACCAGGAAAGGGTGCGCCACAGAATGTGTGTTCCAGATATTTTAAAAGGGGCATCTCCCCACTTTACCCAACCCATTTCCCATTTGCTCTTCTTCTTCCTCTCCTCCACCCACCTCCCAACTCGTGGTGCTCCTCCCTCCCATCCAATTTTGACCATAGATTTCTCCATTTTTTATAGTTAAACCTATTTTGGTTGATAGACTCCCCCATATATACTCTCCTCCTCCCTCCCCATCTTTTTTTCCACTATCACGTCTCGGATCGAATCTACAAGGTGAGGAAAGTTGGATGGACATGCATGAATGAAGCTTGTGTGTTGTGTGCATGAATTGGTCCGGAAAAAACATTTTGTTGTTGCTTGTGTCGGCATGGTGCATGGATGTTTGCCGAAATGTTGATTAATTTCCATTTCGGCAAATTTTTGCACCACCCATATGTCATACTTTTAAGAGAGGTCATGCCGAATTTTTTTGTCGACCTTGCATGCATGTGTGTGTTTGTGTGTGCATGTTGCGGTTCTAATTAACATATGTACTCTCGTTTCTGCTCTATGTATAGCGCGTAGTCAACCATGGTCATAATGATGAACTCCGGTCGAATCAGAACATACAAGGAAGAAGCGAAGGCGGACATGATTCGGTCCAACGGGAGCCAGATAAGATGTCCATGTCGAAAATGCAAACTTGAGAGGTGGATGAACCCTGATTCTGGATTATTGGACGAGCACCTGCTCAGGCACGGTTTCATGCTGGAACAAGCCGAACAAGATCATCATCATGACGAAGGAGATGCCATCGGCGGACAAGATGATGACGAAGGAGATGCCGGCGGCGGACAAGATCATCATCCTCATGACGAAGGAGATGCGGCGGCGGACAATATCATCATCATCATGACGAAGGAGATGCCGGCGGTGGACAAGATCATCATCATGACGAAGGAGACGAGCAGACCCCGCTAAGTTTGGCCTTGCATGAAGCTCATTTTCAAGAACTGCTTCTCAGTCAGACGAGCAACGACAGAGAGAAAACCAAGCTAGCGCAAATGGGGATAGACGGGATCACTCCGTTGTATCCTGGGTGCCGGCCCCAGGATATGCGCTTGCAAGTAACGCTTGATGCTATGGAGATGAAGTCGGGAAACAAATGGACCGACAAGAGCTTCGACATGAACCTGAAATTCTGGCATGATATTCTCCCAAGGGTAACACATTGCCAACTAGTATCGAGGAGGCCAAGAAAGTCCTGTGCCCTCTTGACCTACCGCACGTCAGATACCACGCCTGCATCAATGATTGCGCAATTTATCAGGGCGATTACGAGGACTTGACCAAATGTCCGGTGTGCGGCCACGGACGGTACAAGAGTGGAAACAAGAAAAATCCTCGAAAAGTGGTATGGTACTTTCCTATCACTCCCCGTCTTCAGCGGTGGTTCGTGGACCCTAAGGAAGCAAAGCTCATGCAATGGCACGCGGAAAGGGAGAAGCCCGCAGAAGATCCGGAGAAGGGCACCATCCTGACACACCTTGCAGACGCTAGCAATTGGCAAGCATTGGACATCGCCTTCGAAGATTTTGGGCGCGACGCAAGGAACGTCAGGCCGGGTATGAGCACAGATGGAATGAATCCGTTCGGCAACCAGAGTAGCGCACATAGCACCTAGCCCGTGTTTGTATGGCCTTACAACCTTCCCCCGTGGCTGTGCACGAAGCAAAAGTACATACACATGAGTATGCTTATTCAGGGGCCGAAACAACCAGGTATCGACATACATCTGTATTTTGAGCTGTTGAAAGAGGAGTTAGAAACGTTATGGAAGACGCCAGTCCGTACGTGGGACGCCTACACTAAAGATTATTCATTACCGACCCGTCAAAGCCTAGCCGTGTTGTCGTGAGGAGGGGCAAGAGAAGCATCATCGGAATGGAAGGAGACGCCAACGAGGAGGACTTGGACAAGAACGGCGATCCGAAGATCGAGGAGGAATTCGACAAGTACTTCGACATGCCTACTACTTGTAAAGAAAAAAGGAAGACCTCCCTACCTACCAAAGATTGTCCGTTCACGCGAAGAAATCTCAAGGTGACCGGCCTAAAGTATTCAACCGCCAAGAAAGGAAAGAAGAGATGCTAACTCGGAACCGGCCGGGACGAAGATCGAAA
The DNA here is from genome assembly GCA_947311845.1 of Poa pratensis. Classification (NCBI taxonomy): domain Eukaryota; kingdom Viridiplantae; phylum Streptophyta; class Magnoliopsida; order Poales; family Poaceae; genus Poa; species Poa pratensis. The sequence continues at coordinate 66,378,969 of CAMZMU010000038.1, forward strand.
ACTTTTTTGTGTATTATATATAATTTGTTTGTGTGCGCGAGACAAGCATATCTATGTATTTTGATATATATGGCACAAGTTACATATTTGATATATATGGCACAATTTCAATATTTGTATTAACTTTTTTTTTGTATTAACATGTGTGTAAGACAAAAACACAAAATTTAACCCAAAAAAAAAAATGAACCCCACAATTCTCTGGCGCACCCCTAGGTAGATGCGCCACAGAATAAAAGAATTCTGTGGCGCACCCCAAGAAGGATGCGCCACAGAATAACCACCTTATCCATATTTTGGTAGCCGCCGCGCACGCGCCTTCCTTTCTTTCCTTCTTCTTCTTCTTCCTTTCTTCTCTTCCTCTCTTCTTCGATCCTCCCCCTAGCACGCGCCGCCCTCCTCCTCGCCGTCAAGATCGCGTGCCGCCGGCCTCGGCCTCGAGCCGCCGTCGCCGCCCTCCTCCTCGCCGTCAAGGTCGCCCTCGCCGCCGGCCTCCGCCTCTCCAACTCCCTCCGCCTCGCTCGACGACCTCCCCTCCCTCCCCTCCCGAGGTGATTCCCTTCTTCCCCTCCTCCCTCCCCTACTAAATCCCTGCACCAAAGGTGTTTGTGGAAATTCCAAAAGAATTTTTTTGTTTTCTGTTGTTGATTGTTAGTGTGCTAGTTGTTGTTAGTGCTGGTAGGAAAATTCGAGTACATGAAAAAATTTGGAGATGAAAATTTTCAATTTTTTGCTAAGTCAATATGGTCACTGTTTGAACATGCCTTAAAAAACAACTTGAATTAAGGTTCTAGATGTATTCAAAAAATTATTTCTGGGTTTATCATGAAGTACTATCTTAGTACAAGAGATCCATGAGGGTAAATTTTAAATAGGATCAATATTTTATGCTTTAGAAATGATCCAAAGTTGGTACTTTCTAACTGTCTTGAAGATGCTGTTAGTTGCTGCTGCTGTTAGGTTAGTACTGCTGCTGTTAGCTTAGTGTTATATTTTACTTGTATTTTTTGGAGATGAAAAAATTTGCTAAGTAAATTTGGAGATGCATTTTTGTTAGTTTAGTGCTGCTGTTAGGTGTGCTTGCTGTTATTAGTGCTTGCTGTTAGTTGCTAGGTTAGTTTATAGGTTTGTTTCTAGGTTACTTTATATAGTTAACTAATGCATTATTTTCCCGTATGCAGGAAATTTAGAAGAAGCACCGCATTCTTTCAGGTGAGATGTGGATGTGGCGATGCCGGCCGGAGATGTGGATTTTTTTGGAAATGTTGCTGTTTTGTGCTTGTGCTCCGACCATCGTGTCGTTGAGATGCCGGCCGGAGATGTGGTTATTTTTTGTGAAATATATGCAGGTACCCCGAGACCCTTGAGATTGCCGGAACGTCGATTAACTTCCGTTCTGGCAATTTCGGGTACTCCATATGTCCCTTTTTTAGCAAAGGTCATGCCGATTTTTTTCGTGAAATTTGGCATGACTTTGCTAAAAATAGGACATATGGTGTATTGTGCTTGTGCTCCGACCATCGTGTCGTGGAGATGCCGGCCGGAGATGCCGGCCAGGGATGTGTTTTTTTTGTTGGAAATGCTTGCAGGTACCCCGAGAGGCCCTTGAGATTGTCGGAACGTCGATTAACTTCCGTTCCAGCAAATTCGGGTACTCCATATGTCCCTTTTTTAGCAAAGGTCATGCCGAATTTTTTCGTGAAATTTGGCATGACTTTGCTAAAAATAGGACGTATGGGGTATTGCGACTAATGCATGGGCCGGGGTATCTTAGTACTAATTAGTTAGGTGATTTTTTTATCTTAAATTTGTTATACTAACTTTTTGCTCTTTTTAATGCAGTGCAAACATGGCCGACAATGACGAGGCCGGGGTTTCTCGAACAAGAGGCGAGGAACCGATAGAGGAAAATAGTATCATTCCGACGTTCATCGCAGAGGCGGTGACAAAGACGCTCACATCGCTCTTTACTACCATATGTGAGTCTGTCAGGGTTTGGACTGAGGGAGGGAAAAAAGGGCCTCCCCCAGTGATCAGCTTCGGCTCCAGACAGTACTCAATACTGCCTCCGGAAGATACACCAGATACACCAGAGAAGAAGAAGAAGAAGCACAGGAAGAGAAGTAAGCCAGCTCCGAAGCCGAAACCTATCTTGGGGTATGAACCCATGATACCACCCCGTGCGGGTGGCTTGTCGTCCCGATTGCATGAAGCTGGTCAACCAATACTGCCTCCGGAGCTGCTCCACCTCGCAGATGGATGCATGGTCCCTTTGCAACATGCTATCTTGAAGCTAGAGGACAACCTTCTTAAAGACGAGAATCCAAACTACCCGGTGTTCACTGTCAAGGTGCCAAAGGACTTGGTTGACTTCGTCGATGAATCCCCCGCGGATCTGTTCTTCATATCGTGCGAGGACGTCTTCAACTTGTTTCACTATAAACGGCTGGACTATAACTTGGTCCGCCTATACGCGCTCAACCAGGCGATGAAGATCAGGAGAGAACAAACCCCTTACGTCAAGGTAGTGGATCCCTACTACATGCGGGACAGCCAGCTGGAGGAAGGATCAACGACACGGGCCAGGGCCACAGAGTACCTCCAGAGAATCATGCTGAACATGAACACGAAGAACAGCCTTCTTGTGCCTTTCTTTTTCAAGTAAGTCCGCATCTAGTCGCCGCTGTCGTATCTTATGCTTTCTTATAGATTTCTTCTGTTGTGTTGATCCTTTCCAATATTCCGTTTCAATTGTGTTGAGCAGTGACAAGTACTCAGTACTCATCGTCGTAAGCCCGAAGTGGTCAGTTGCCACATATTTTGACTCAGGGAATTTGGACATGCCGAAAGACTACACTAGAATTAAGGGTGTTCTCGATGAGGCTCTCGAGGGCTACGCCCAAAACGGAGGTCCCTTCGAGAAGAAAGGGGAACGTGTAATGGACAACACACACAAGTTTCACCATGGGACTGGGTTCCATTGACTCAAGCAAAAGTCTGGCAGCGTGGATGCCTTCTACGTCCTCTTTCACATGAAAGGGTTTGTCCGGGATGCAGTGATAACGAGGTTGCCATTTAGTCTCCAAGAATGGACCAAATATGATGAGGATCTCACCGATGATGAGCTTAGAGAAGACTTCCATCGCATCCAGTTACAGTTATCGAAAATCATCCTGGAAGATGTCAAGACAGCAGGGGGGTCCTTACACAACGCCAGAGGTAGAATGTATTATAAAAGAAAACCTTGCCTCACTCGCAAGAAGTGCTTATTTCTTTTCTATATTAGATGAATAAATCATACTCTAGTTATATCATTAACCAAATATATATCCCAATCGATTTTCAGGGTTGTCTAAGTGGGAGATCGAAGAACGCCTAGATATGCAGAATGACACGAGGACGTGGATGACGAAAGACGGCTATAATCCATTTCCGGAGCGGATCAGGAAGAAGGATCCATCATACGGGTGGTTCTCTATTTGATCTTAGTTGTGTGAACTATTGTGTGACATTAAGACTTGTGTGACATTGTGTGAACTTTTGTACCAATTGTCACTATATATGTATGTATCTCGGGATATAAGTAATGCGATGACATTGTAATGTGTTTGTTTTAATATACATGTGAAAATATATTTCTGTTTCTGTTATATCTGTGGAAATATGAAATATATTTTTGTTTCAGTTATATCTGTGTAAATATGAAATATACATGTATTCTGGTATTATACGGATATTTGTATTCTGGTATACGTATGGGTAGAATACTGCACAGGAATTCTGTGGCGCACCCAAAATATTTCTGTGGCGCACCCTATTCTGTGGCGCACGGTTAGGGGGTGCGCCACAGAAAGTAATTCTGTGGCTCACCGGCCGGGGTGCGCCACGGGGTGGTGCGCCACAGAATTTACAATTTAGTGGCGAGTATTCTGTGGCGCACCCCCCATGCGCCACGGAATAGCTTTAGGGGTGCGCCACAAAATGGCTTTTTCCTACTAGCGTAGACATGATAATATAATATTCAGCTCCACATAGGTATCAATATAAGTCAGATCCCAGCAAACACAACATGTAGCATTACAATAAGATGATCTTGATCATGATAGGCAGCTCACAAGATCTAAACATGATGGCACAAGTGGAGAAGACAACCATCTAGCTACTGCTATGGACCCATAGTCCAAGGATGAACTACTCACGCATCACTCCGGAGGCGGGCATGGCGATGTAGAGCCCTCCGGTGATGATTCCCCTCTCCGGCAGGGTGCCGGGAAGAGCTTCAGAACCCCCCGAGTTAGGGTTGACGACGGCGGCGGCAGCGAATATGTTCTGGATGAAAGGCTCGGTGTTTTAGGGTTTTCGTCTCGGGGAATAAATAGGCGAAGGGGCGATGTCGGCGGACCCCCGAGGGGCCCAAACCACCAGGCGGCGCGGTGGGCCCCTGCCGCGCCGGTGGTTTGGCCACCTCGTGGTTCTTCGTCTCTCCTTCGGACTCCGTGTACGTGTTGGAAAAATAGGGACTGGCCTTTTGTTTCGTGCAATTCCGAGAATATTTCCAGAAGTAACTTTCTGAAACCAAAAACAGCAGAAAACAGGGAACTGGCACTGTGGCATCTTGTTAATAGGTTAGTCCCAGAAAATGCATAAAAGTGATATGAAGTGTATATAAAACATGTAGCAAATGGTATAATATAAGCATGGAACAGCAGAAATTATGGATACGTTGGAGACGTATCAAGCATCCCCAAGCTTAGTTCTACTCGTCCTCGAGTAGGTAAAACGATAACAACAAATAATTTCTGAGGAGACATGCTTTCACACAATCTTGATCAATATATTGCAAGGCTCATGTCATGAATGAAGTGACTCAAAGCAATGTCTATAGTTTGCTAACAAATAGATAAAGAGTAAACAATGAATCATATAAGCAAAAACTTTTCATGAATAGTACTTTCAAGACAAGCATCAAAAAGTTTTGCATAAGAGGTAACTCATAAAGCAATAGATTCAAAGTAAAAGGCATTGAAGCAACACAAAGGATGATTAAGTTTCAGCATTTGCTTTCAACTTGTAACATGTATATCTCATGGATAGTTGTCAACATAAAGCAATATAACAAGTGCAATAAGTAAACATGTAAGAATCAATGCACACAAAGTTGACACAAGTGTTTGCTTCTAAGATAGAAAGGAGTAGGTAAACTGACTCAACATAAAGTAAAAGATAGGCCCTTCGCAGAGGGAAGCAGGGATTAAATCATGTGCTAGAGCTTTTTAAGTTTTCGAAAGCATATAGAGAGCACAAAATAAGTATTTGAGAGGTGTTTGTTGTTGTCAACGAATGGTAGTGGGCACTCTAACCCCCTTGTCAACCAGACTTTCAAGAGCGGCTCCCATGAAGGACGTTATCTCTACCAGCAAGGTAGATCATCCCTCTTCTCTTTTGTTTACACATGTATTTTAGTTTCTTTATAGATGACACTCCTCCCAACCTTTTGCTTACACAAGCCATGGCTAACCGAATCCTCGGGTGCCTTCCAACATTCACATACCATGGAGGAGTGTCTATTTGCAAATTAAGTTGCTTACTGATAAATCAGGGCAAAACATGTGAAGAGAATTATTAATGAAAGTTGTAATTAATTGGGGCTGGGCACCCCGTTGCCAGCTCTTTTTGCAAATTATTGGATAAGCGGATGTATATGCCACTAGTCCATTGGGTGAAAGTCTGTCAGAAGTAAATGACAAGATTGAAAGATAAAACACCACATACTTCCTCATGAGCTATAAAACATTGACACAAATAAGGAGTAATAAAGTTTTGAATAGTTTAAAGGTAGCACATGAAATATTTACTTGGAATGGCAGGAAATACCACATAGTAGGTAGGTATGGTGGACACAAATGGCATGGGTTTTGGCTCAAGTTTTGGATGCACGAGAAGCATTCCCTCTCAGTACAGAGTTTAGGCTAGCAAGGTTGTTTGAAGCAAACACAAGTATAAACCGGTACAGCAAGAATCACATAAAAACATATTGCAAGTATTATAAGACTCTACACTGTCTTCCTTGTTGCTCAAACATTTTACCAGAAAATATCTAGACCTTAGAGAGAACAAATATGCATCCCAAGTCTCAACAAGCTCTACGGTAGTTCTCCACTACTAGGCTTTAACTACATGATGCAAGAGCTTAAACATGATCTACTTGAGAGCTCAAAACAATTGCAAAGCATCAAATCGAAACAAGACAATGATCTACAAGAATGCATATGTCTTTTCCAATACCAACTACTACATGTAGCATTTTCTTTCTTCCAAACAAACACCAATCAATTTATTTAAACATAAACTCTCCAAATGATAATATAATGCAGCAAGAGAGTATTTATAAACAAGTGCTAACAGCTCGAAGAGATGCATGAAAAACAGGAGCTAAAAGCACTGCAGTAGCTAGTTAAGAATACTCAACAAATATAAGTGAAGAACATGAGTATTCACATGAAAAAGCGGAGCGTGTCTCTCTCCCACACAAGGATTGCTAGGATCCGAATTTATTCAAACAAAAACAAAATAAAACACACAGACGCTCCAAGTAAAGCGCATAAGATGTGAAAGAAATATAGTTTCACTAGAGATGACCTGATAAGTTTGTTGATGAAGAAGGGGATGCCTTGGGCATCCCCAAGCTTAGACGCTTGAGTCTCTCTGAATATGGTTGGGATGAACCACGGGGGCATCCCCAAGCTTAGGCTTTTCACTCTTCTTGATCACATAATATCACCCTTCTCGCTTGATCCTTGAAAACTTCCTTCACACCAAACTCAAGACAGTTCTCATTAGAGGGTTAGTGCATAATCAAAAATTCTCATATTCTGTAATGATACAATCAATCCCAAAGCTTCTGGACATTAGCTACAGCCACCAATGCTTTGTGGAGCAAAGAAATCCACACAAACACAGTAAAAGAGCGAATGCAAAACAAAAGGCAGAATCTGTCAAAAACAGAACAGTCTGGAATGACGAATTTTTTCGAGGCACTTAAGTTGCTCAGATGGATCTGGCCTAAAATAATGAAAGTTGCGTACATGTGGCGCCCTGACCTGACTGCTATACAGTGATACTGTGTCCCCGGTTATCCGATACCACCAGACACACTATCAAAGCATAATAGAGAGATCAAGACTTGTGAACAACTGGCACATCACAGACTCTACGACACAAATCATATAGTTCAACTCTTATAATAGAGAAAGATAGCAAATGACAACCAGAGGTCACAGACCCAACATTACAACATGCGGAAGCGAAGTGTGTTGTTCTAAACAACAAGAACCAAATTAGGGCCTAAGAGGCCTACAAACAAACACCCAGCGCCAGCTGTTCCGGATGTCCCAAGCTGCCACCTGGGAACCCCAGACTACTCGTCGACGTCCACAAAGAACCCACCTTCGAGGTCGGTGAAGTCCTCTCCTGAAAATAAGCAAACGACGTTGAGTTCGACGAACTCGCAAGATTAAGAGCTAATATATGCTCGATGATTGGCTTCCAAGGTTTTATGGCTGTTTTGCATAAATCTGATTTTATTTTAAAAGACATAACTCCATGGCATCGACTAATCAGATTATTTGGAAAAGGGGTAAGAAGTAACTCTTTTCTTTGATCACCTTTCTCAAAGATCAACCATCACCAACCATTGTACCTGTTCATCAAAGGCACCTCCCCGAATCACCCTCGAGGAAGCTCACCTTTCAATCTTGAGTGGTACCTCTAGTACCCAGTTTTTAGTCATTCCGTTAAAGTTATTCTATGATCATCGTCCATTCCCAAGTCGTCCATAACCGCGGACACGGCTTTTCGAAAAGATTTATCCCTGCAGGGGTGTACAATGTGAAAGTCGCCAGGTTCCCGATGGACCTCCCAGCTTCTTATCCATGCGTACCGTCCGGCCCATTGCCTAGCTCTTAGCTCTCTTCCGGGGAAAGCGCTGGGTGGGAGCGGCTACAACCTTTACCTCGCTTAAGACTATCCAAGGATCATCAGTGGCGGTAGGACAGGTTTGGTGACTCCTCCAACACCCTGTCCCGCGGCCACTTATTCTCCTAACACAACCATCCTCATCCCAGTCTTGGCCACCATCTTCAACGCACGCGCAAATGGAAAGCCAAACTAGAGGACCCTTGGCTAGTCCGCCACAGTTAGTCGGTCGATGGGGTTCCATATAGCCCACGCATGGTTGGACGCTCAACTTGGTTCAAGAGGTACAGAACTCGCACCTAGGCGACGAGAACGAGACAAAACACCACCAACCCATAGTGGCCCCTCATCCCCGCCTTTTAGCATGTTTATTAACCGTCACCACATCATTCATCACATCCGGCCGTTCCATCAAATGTTCCAACATTGAAACATCCACCGGACATCTAAGCATTTAAACTAAGCATGGCTACGCAGATATACATAACAAGTATAATTACCTCGGGCCAACACTTCAATCCTATGGATATTAGGAAGGATACAGGTAATGGCAACAGATTTCTAATGCAACTAGTAGGATACTCTAATCCAAGCAAAAGACATTTGGAACCGAATGCAATATTATGGTGGGGAAAATAATTGCGGAAATATAGGAGGAGACATGCTCAGAGGGGGGATTACGCTTGCCTTGTTGAACGGAGTAGTCAAACTGCTTGTCGGAGTAATGATGCTTAACTCCGACTCGTGATCTACCGGAGAGCAAACAACACCGGAAAGCAAAAACAACAATCAACACATGGCAATTGTGCAATGCATACAAAAATGATGATATGACATTTTAAATGCACCCTAGAAGCATTGAACATGATCAACAAGTTAAATGGGGTCCCCGTTATATTTATTGTATTAATTGGAATAACCCCATATTAAAACTTAGTGATTATAGTGCTACTAAAAGTACATTATTGTAGTTGTGAACAAATATGCATGATGATGATGATGATTCTGGATAAATCACGTTTTTCCGAACATTTTGGTATAAGGAACACAATTTTCGGAGGTCCGGATAAAAGTTATTATATTTTAGAATTCCCTCTTTTTAAACTTATTATTTTAATTAAGTTATTTTAACAACGGTAAAACTTAATTACTCGAGTTCGAGAGAGGGAGATAAAACACGACAAACATCGGAGGTCGATGTCCCTAAGTGTGCGAGGGAGGGAGCGGAAGACATGTGCTGTAAAGGAAAATGGAAAAAGAGCAACTCCAGAAAAAAAAACAGTGGAGCTGGCCTGTGGCCCGGCTGGGCCGGTTGGGAGGCCAGCCTCGTAACAGAGAGGACCGGCCGTCTGCCCGGCTTGGGCCGGCTCTGGGGCCGGGTAGGGGCCCGTGGCGAATGGCCTGCAGCCCGGTTAAGCCGTTTCCACGGCCGGGCTGCGCGAGACGACATCAACTTGGTCGACGGTGGATACGGCGACAACTACGACGAGAGCACGGCGAGGCTACGGCGCTAGGAGGAGAGGGAAGGGACCAGCACGGTCGTCGTGCTCACCCTGGAGGCGTGGCGTGCTTGGAGTGGCCGGAGAGGCAACGTAGGCGACGAACTCGTCCCCGGCGGCGCACGGACGTCAACGGGGAGGGAGAAGATGGCGCCGCTAATTCCCGGCTTCCGGCGTCGATTCCTGCGGCCAGGTTGTAGAGGAGGACGAGGCGGAGCTCCGGCGTGGCTCGGCCTGGCACGGGGAGGCACAGGTCGACGGCGATGCGTCGGCGACGGCGAGCTCGATGCGGCCGTGGTGGGGAAAGAAGGAGAGAGAACGGGAGGGAGCTCGGGGCTCGGTCTAGGGTCGGTGGGAGGTGCAGGGCGTTCTGGGGTCCTCCTTATCGAGCAGCAAGGCGCGGCAGGGGCCCCGTCAGCGGCGTGTCGTCCAGGGCGCGCGGCGGTGCGGTCGAGCGCTGCTGTGGCTACAGTGAGGAAGACGGTCATTTCACAGAAAACCCCCTGACAGACTTTTCTCCATCACCACTAGGTCCTTCCAGCTTCTTTTAAACTCCAGCAGCAATTTAGTGAATTAAATCAGGCACTTAGATAATTTAGAAAAATCTGGCAAAATTCAAGTAGCCTTTTCATAACATGTGGAAGCTCCACATAAATTGGCATGTTGAAATAAAATAGTTTGAGCAACATTTGTTCAGAGAGGTTTAAAGTAGAGCATTTTGCAAAAATTCAAAATGTTATTACTTTAGGATTTTTTAGGCAAGTGAAGAATATTAATTTTGATCTCTTGAAACTCCCTTGACAAATATAAGATGCCAAGATAACTTTGTTTTGTAAGTTTGAACACTTCCATTGATTCGAGATTTTGTTTTGAACAAGTTTAGCATTTTGTTTTCCAATGTTGTCCAACCCAATTTGTGTGTTGTTTAACAACTTAATATGGATGCCATGATGCAATGCAACACAAAAGCGAAAATTTTACTCGGGTTTTTCGGTTTCCGAACTTTGGGCTGTTACAACTCTACCCTCCTTACAGGAATCTCATCCCGAGATTCTAAGCGTAGGAAAGAGGGAAAGGGTTACGCGGTACTACACGATCTTCTCACTTCGGGTGGCTTCTTTCTTGAAGAGGTTGATCAAGGGCATCATGAAGATCTTCATCGGCTTCACTTCGAGGTCACTATCAACGTTCACCATAGGACAAGAAGGAAACCTCTCCGGAAGGATGGATCTTTGTGAAGATACAACGACCGAGTACCTCCTAGTAGAATCTTAGAATGGGATTTCAAGCATCCCGTGGATTGACAGTTAGGAGACACAAGCGTTTGACGGGAGATTGATAAGAGTTTCCAGTTGGTAGACAACTGTTTCCCAAAGATTCAGAATATGAACTTTGCACAAGGCATTGAATTTTCTGAACTTCAACAGATGAAGTGCTAACTTCCACCAGACAGCTTGAGTAGAACCTTCCTCACGGGGAGCATTTCAAATCACCGGAGAACGATCATGAAGATGGACCGGGAGAACCTTGGAAACCCCGGGAACGCTAGTATCAGGAACACTTCTTGATTTTTATAGACATCGGGAACGAGCTTCTTGAGGATCACCAACTATCGTTTCTGATTGAGATTTAGATCTGGTCAGGTGGAGAGATACTCCAGATTCCACGTGTAAGAATAGGGAATCTTTGCAAAGCATCCCAACGGTTTACGATTGCTAGAAACCCAAGAGCTAGACTAAAATGTCTAACTCCCGAGGAGGAGCGAGATTGCGGAACCCGCGTATTAGCAACTTGTCAGGAGACATCTGCCCCATATGATTATCTTGTAGCGAGACACGATTGAGTTCTTGATGGGAAACACCATAGGAGACAAAGAAGTTCTCAGACTTCCTCTCTTTCTGGAACAATTCAATCAGTAGCTTGGATGCATCGATGAAATTCTCAAGGAATGGAGGTAACAACATACCATCCCGAGAATATTCTACACATGCACGGTCAAGTTGAGATGATTTTGAGGAACCATACAATTCACTCAGATCCACGGCGACATCTTTCAGCAATTGCACGTGAACCCGGGAAAGTCACTTCTAACTCCAGAACACATACTTTGTGTAGACACAAAGTTAGTTCCAACAAGTTTCCAATGCTGACGCCCACTATCCATTATAAATCTCCTCAAACATGGAGAAGATAAGAAGGTAGTTGATGGGCTCAACAACAAACTTATCCAGATACTCCAAGACGGTAGACTCATATTTCACCAGAACGGGGCAGGAGTATTGGTCAGACTAACACATTCAGGTCGGTCGGTCTGAGTTTGATTTGACGATAGCCCAATTCAAATCAAAGATTTGTAGGATAGCATACCCACAGAGGAGATACCTCCTTGCTTCAACACGAACAGACTAGACATCCCATTGAGAAGGAACTATATCAGATAGAGCGTTTGTCTTTTAACTATTCCAGGTTGTTTAAGCTCAACCGAATAATTCTGGACATCCAGCACGAGTTCTTGGAGAAGGGAGTTGTTCAGAGAGCCAGCTTACTCATAAGCTCAGCATCGCGGTCAGGTGACAGCTGGCGATACTTCTTGAAAGACCTCCAGAATATCACGATCCACATATAGGATATCACGACATACCATTCCAAGAATCTTCTTCATTTGCATTATTGACTAGAATATCTCGATCCACCGGTATGTCTTGAATTCGAGAGAGAATCATGCCTTCCAAGGCACAACGAGGTGGTCTTGGGAGCTTCGGCACGAACCTAGCTCTTCGACCGAGAGAGTGCATCAAGCACTGTCAAACTCAACTTGTTGATCGGCTAACCAATCAGGATAGGAAGGACAACAAATGTCCTTGGATTTCAGCGCAGTAAGAACTGCGGAGTATATCCGATAGTCAAATTATTACTCAAGTCTCATCATTCCGGAGTAACAAGTCACTCGGAGAACGGAGAGTAACAAGGTGTAAGAGCATCACTTCATCAAGAGGATCATGACACTCAGCACGACCCCTTGATATAAAAGAGTGTGACACCCCAAGGTGGAGCAGAACAAAAGCTAAACGAGGCCCCCATTCTGAAGATTACAAGACTTTGACCTGGTCCGAGAGATGGACAAGGTACGGGAGTTTGTTTCTCCTAACAAGACGAAGGGAAACAAATCCTGACGGACCACAAGAGTAACTTGCATCGGAACATACCAACGCACGATAAAACTTTACTGTCAACAGACAGACAAAGGTCGGAAAGCAGATCAGAGTGAGAAACATGCTCAGGAGAAATCCTAAGATGTTGAAGATGCACCGATTATTACTCAATTGTGATAACCATGCCCAAAAAGGAGAGATGCAGCAGAGTCACAAACATAGATGGGGGACTTGCTAGGGGAATCTTGGTCGTAACCCAGATGATTCCAAGACAGAACCTAAAGCAAGGCTAAGGAGAGCTGAAGTTACATAGCCAGCTGAGGTGTGGGAAATTAAGGTTCAACCGTTTACCACACAGAACACATAAAGGGCTTGGGTTAAAGGTCAGCTTCATGTACCGGGATTCACAATTAGCATGAGGATCACATGGGTAACAACCCACATAATTCAACACACCAGAACCAAGTACAATCCGGGACCTTCGGTTCAAGACCTTGGGTTAAAACTCAACAAAATTGAGGCTAAACACTTGTTCCTTCGTTGGGTAACAGATTTTAGTTTGCAACGCAGCGGGAGCAACGTGACACAGAACACTAGAGGTCGAACCCAACCCCGTTTCACTCCTAATTTTGAAGTAACAGGTGAGAAGTAAAACCTTTAAACTCAAATCGAGGTAAGATTGCTCCGAGATTAGAGGGTAACCAGATAAGGAGTAAAAAGAATCCTAAGAGGGTTTTCACAACTCATTTTTAGGTTAAAAATATTTTCACAAACACTAGACTCAACATCGACCAGTAGAAGGGTTTCCTACAGGCAGTACTGCTCTGATACCAACTTGTGGCGCCCTGACCCGACTGCTACACAGTGATACTGTGTCCCCGGTTATCCGATACCACCGGACACACTATCAAAGCATAATAGAGAGATCAAGACTTGTGGAACAACTGGCACATCACAGACTCTACGACACAAATCATATAGTTCAACTCTTATAATAGAGAAAGATAGCAAATGACAACCAGAGGTCACAGACCCAACATTACAACATGCGGAAGCGAAGTGTGTTGTTCTAAACAACAAGAACCAAATTAGGGCCTAAGAGGCCTACAAACAAACACCCAGCGCCAGCTGTTCCGGGATGTCCCAAGCTGCCACCTGGGAACCCCAGACTACTCGTCGATGTCCACAAAGAACCCACCTTCGAGGTCGGTGAAGTCCTCTCCTGAAAATAAGCAAACGACGTTGAGTTCGACGAACTCGCAAGATTAAGAGCTAATATATGCTCGATGATTGGCTTCCAAGGTTTTATGGCTGTTTTGCATAAATCTGATTTTATTTTAAAAGACATAACTCCATGGCATCGACTAATCAGATTATTTGGAAAAGGGGTAAGAAGTAACTCTTTTCTTTGATCACCTTTCTCAAAGATCAACCATCACCAACCATTGTACCTGTTCATCAAAGGCACCTCCCCGAATCACCCTCGAGGAAGCTCACCTTTCAATCTTGAGTGGTACCTCTAGTACCCAGTTTTTAGTCATTCCGTTAAAGTTATTCTATGATCATCGTCCATTCCCAAGTCGTCCATAACCGCGGACACGGCTTTTCGAAAAGATTTATCCCTGCAGGGGTGTACAATGTGAAAGTCGCCAGGTTCCCGAGGGACCTCCCAGCTTCTTATCCATGTGTACCGTCCGGCCCATTGCCTAGCTCTTAGCTCTCTTCCGGGGAAAGCCGGCTGGGTGGGAGCGGCTACAACCTTTACCTCGCTTAAGACTATCCAAGGATCATCAGTGGCGGTAGGACAGGTTTGGTGACTCCTCCAACACCCTGTCCCGCGGCCACTTATTCTCTAACACAACCATCCTCATCCCAGTCTTGGCCACCATCTTCAATGCACGCGCAAATGGAAAACCAAACTAGAGGACCCTTGGCTAGTCCGCCACAAGTTAGTCGGTCGATGGGGGTTCCATATAGCCCACGCATGGTTGCACGCTCAACTTGGTTCAAGAGGTACAGAACTCGCACCTAGGCGACGAGAACGAGACAAAACACCACCAACCCATAGTGGCCCCTCATCCCCGCCTTTTAGCATGTTTATTAACCGTCACCACATCATTCATCACATCCGGCCGTTCCATCAAATGTTCCAACATTGAAACATCCACCGGACATCTAAGCATTTAAACTAAGCATGGCTACGCAGATATACATAACAAGTATAATTACCTCGGGCCAACACTTCAATCCTATGGATATTAGGAAGGATACAGGTAATGGCAACAGATTTCTAATGCAACTAGTAGGATACTCTAATCCAAGCAAAAGACATTTGGAACCGAATGCAATATTATGGTGGGGAAAATAATTGCGGAAATATAGGAGGAGACATGCTCAGAGGGGGGATTACGCTTGCCTTGTTGAACGGAGTAGTCAAACTGCTTGTCGGAGTAATGATGCTTAACTCCGACTCGTGATCTACCGGACAGCAAACAACACCGGAAAGCAAAAACAACAATCAACACATGGCAATTGTGCAATGCATACAAAAATGATGATATGACATTTTAAATGCACCCTAGAAGCATTGAACATGATCAACAAGTTAAATGGGGTCCCCGTTATATTTATTGTATTAATTGGAATAACCCAATATTAAAACTTAGTAATTATAGTGCTACTAAAAGTACATTATTGTAGTTGTGAACAAATATGCATGATGATGATGATGATGATTCTGGATAAATCACGTTTTTCCGAACATTTTGGTATAAGGAACACAATTTTCGGAGGTTCGGATAAAAAGTTATTATATTTTAGAATTCCCTCTTTTTAAACTTATTATTTTAATTAAGTTATTTTTAACAACGGTAAAACTTAATTACTCGAGTTCGAGAGAGGGAGATAAAACACGACAAACATCGGAGGTCGATGTCCCTAAGTGTGCGAGGGAGGGAGCGGAAGACATGTGCTGTAAAGGAAAATGGAAAAAGAGCAACTCCAGAAAAAAAAAACAGTGGAGCCGGCCTGTGGCCCGGCTGGGCCGGTTGGGAGGCCAGCCTCGTAACAGAGAGGACCGGCCGTCTGCCCGGCTTGGGCCGGCTCTGGGGCCGGGTAGGGGCCCGTGGCGAATGGCCTGCAGCCCGGTTAAGCCGGTTCCACGGCCGGGCTGCGCGAGGCGACATCAACTTGGTCGACGGTGGCTACGGCGACAACTACGACGAGAGCACGGCGAGGCTACGGCGCTAGGAGGAGAGGGGAAGGGACCAGCACGATCGTCGTGCTCACCCTGGAGGCGTGGCGTGCTTGGAGTGGCTGGAGAGGCAACGTAGGCGACGAACTCGTCCCCGGCGGCGCACGGACGTCAACGGGGAGGGAGAAGATGGCGCCGCTAATTCCCGGCTTCCGGGGTCGATTCCCGCGGCCAGGTTGAAGAGGAGGACGAGGCGGAGCTCCGGCGTGGCTCGGCCTGGCACGGGGAGGCGCAGGTCGACGGCGATGCGTCGGCGACGGCGAGCTCGATGCGGACGTTGTGGGGAAAGAAGGAGAGAGAACGGGAGGGAGCTCGGGGCTCGGTCTAGGGTTGGTGGGAGGTGCAGGGCGTTCTAGGGTCCTCCTTATCGAGCAGCAAGGCGCGGCAGGGGCCCCGTCAGCGGCGTGTCGTCCAGGGCGCGCGGCGGGTGCGGTCGAGCGCTGCTGTGGCTACAGTGAGGAAGACGGTCATTTCACAGAAACCCCCCTGACAGACTTTTCTCCATCACCACTAGGTCCTTCCAGCTTCTTTTAAACTCCAGCAGCAATTTAGTGAATTAAATCAGGCACTTAGATAATTTAGAAAAATCTGGCAAAATTCAAGTAGACTTTTCATAACATGTGGAAGCTCCACAAAAATTGGCATGTTGAAATAAAATAGTTTGAGCAACATTTGTTCAGAGAGGTTTAAAGTAGAGAATTTTGCAAAAAATTCAAAATGTTATTACTTTAGGATTTTTAGGCAAGTGAAGAATATTAATTTTGATCTCTTAAAACTCCCTTGACAAATATAAGATGCCAAGATAACTTTGTTTTGTAAGTTTGAACACTTCCATTGATTCGAGATTTTGTTTTGAACAAGTTTAGCATTTTGTTTTCCAATGTTGTCCAACCCAATTTGTGTGTTGTTTAACAACTTAATATGGATGCCATGATGCAATGCAACACAAAAGCAAAAATTTTACTCGGGTTTTTCGGTTTCCGAACTTTGGGCTGTTACAGTACATATCTCAGGAATATGCGTGATTTTTTTCCGAATTTTTTGAATTTTCTACAGGGAGATAAGCTCAAATCCGTGACAGCTAAAAATCTGTCACTGCGCAGAAATCCAAATCTTGCATCAACTTTCAATATAGAACTTTACTTGGCACAACATTGCGATAAAATAAAGATACAAAGGAGTTTCTACAGAAGTAACAAAACTCCTTGACTCAAAGAAAACAAAAATAACAGCAAATAAAAACGATGGGTTATATCCCATAAGCGCTTTTCTTTAACGCCTTTCAGCTAGGCGCAGAAAGTGAAAATCAAGTGTTGTCAAGAGAAGAAGCATCAACATCATAACTTGCTCTAACAATAGAGTCAAAAGGTAACTTCATTCTCTTCCTAGGGAAGTGTTCCATACCTTTCTTGAGAGGAAATTGCTACCTTATGTTTCCTTCTTTCATATCAATGATGGCACCAACAGTTCGAAGAAAAGGTCTTCCCAAAACAATAGGACAAGATGCATTGCATTCAATATCCATAACAACAAAATCAACAGGGACAAGGTTATTGTTTACTGTAATAAGAACATCATTAACTCGCCCCAAAGGTTTCATCATAGCATTATCAGCGAGGAAACATCCAAATAACAATGTTCCAAAGGTGGCAAATCAAGAATATCATAAAGCTTCTTGGGCAAAACCGAAATACTTGCACCAAGATCACACAAGGCATTGCAATCAAAATCATTCACCTTTACCTTAATGATGGGTTCCCAACCATCCTCTAATTTCCTAGTAATAGAAGCTTTAAGTTTCAACTTCTTCTCCCTAGCTTGCAAAAGAGCATTTGTAATATGCTTTGTAAAAGCCAAATTAATAGTGCTAGCATTGGGACTTCTAGCTAATTTTTGCAAGAACATAATAACTTCAGAGATGTTACAATCATCAAAATCAAAATCATTATTTTTAATGGTGGTGGAACCATTGTCTCCAATAGTTTGAAAAATTCAGCACTTTTATCAGAAAAAGTTTCAGCAGTTTTAGGCAATTTCAAATGCTTTGCAGAAGTAGTAGAGACATTACCAACACCAATAACATTACTATCAATAGTAGGAGGCTCACTAGCATGTGAAACATTAGCATTACTAGTGGTGGTGATAGTACAAACTCTAGCTATACTATTCTCCTTTTCAAGTTCTTCCTCTTTTTCCCACCTAGCATGCAATTCAGCCAACATCCTAATATTATTATCAATTCGAACTTGGATGGCATTTGCTGTAGCAAATGACTCATCAAGACCTTCAGGTTTCGCTGCCATGTTATTAATCAAAGAGAACTGAGCTTCAGACATAGATGAAATACGGTTTTCAGCAATGGAAATCTTAGTTTGCAAACCTGAAATCTCACTATTTATATTTTCGAGTTGCTGTCCTATATTCTTCAACATGGCAGTTTGTTCATTCATAGCTTTTGTAAACAATTGATTTTGCTCAAATTGTGATTGCATAATGCTTTTAGTTGATCTCTCAATTTCTATCATCCTTTCCTCACTAGGCATAAAAGATCTAGCATTAGAATAACCATTACCACTTGAAGGAAAAGGCCTAGAGTTGTTGCTACCAAAATTATTCCTATAAGCATTGTTGTTGAAGTTGTTGTTTTTAATGAAGCTCACATCAACATGCTCTTCTTGAGCAACCAATGAAGCTAAAGGAACATTATTAGGATCAACATGAGATCTACCATTCACAAGCATAGACATAATAGCATCAATCTTATCACTCAAAGAGGAGGTTTCTTCAACAGAATTTACCTTCTTACCTTGAGGAATTCTTTCGGTGTGCCATTCGGAATAGTTGATCATCATATCATCAAGTAGCTTTGTTGCTGCACCTAAAGTGATGGACATAAAGGTTCCTCCAGAGGCCGAATCCAATAAGTTCCTTGAGGAAAAATTTAATCCTGCATAAAAGGTTTGGATGATCATCCAAGTAGTCAGTCCATGAGTGGGACAATTCTTCACCAAAGATTTCATTCTTTCCCAAGCTTGAGCAACATGTTCATTATCAAGTTGTTTAAAATTCATAATGCTACTTCTCAAGGATATAATCTTAGCAGGAGGATAATATTTCCCAATGAAAGCATCTTTGCATTTTGTCCAAGAATCAATACTATTTCTAGGCAAAGAAAGCAACCATTCTTTAGCTCTTCCTCTCAAGGAGAAAGGAAAAAGTTTCAGTTTTATAATATCCCCATCCATATCCTTATACTTTTGCATTTCACAAAGTTCAACAAAGTTATTAAGATGGGCAGCAGCATCATCAGTACTAACACCAGAAAATTGCTCTTTCATAACAAGATTTAATAGAGCAGGTTTAATTTCATAAAATTCTGCTGTAGAAGCAGGTGGAGCAATAGGAGTGCATATGAAATCATTGTTGTTTGTGCTAGTGAAGTCACACAACTTAGTGTTCTCAGGAGTACTCATTTTGAAAAACAAAATCAAACCGAATTAAACAAGTAACTATTTTTTGTGTGTTTTTGATAAAGAGAGCAAACAAGACTAAATAAAAATAAACTAAGCAAGACAAATAACAAAGTAAAATGATTGGGTGTGAGAGACTCCCCTTGCAGAAGCAATTCGGTTTTCCCCGGCAACGGCGCCAGAAAATATGTTGCTGGCGCTAAGTTGACGAGGGAATATATATCTCCCCGGCAACGGCGCCAGACAATATGCTTGATGCGTGTAACGTCACACGTCAGTTGGGAACCCCAAGAGGAAGGTATGATGAGTGTAGCAGCAAGTTTTCCCTCAGTATGAAACCAAGGTTTATCGAACCAGTAGGAAAACGAGGTTGCTTCGAAGGTGTTGGTGAAGGAGTGTAGTGCGGCGCAACACCAGGGATTCCGGTGCCAACGTGGAACCTGCACAACACAATCAAATTACTTTGCCCCAACTTAACAGTGAGGTTGTCAATCTCACCGGCTTGCTGAAAACAAAGGGTTAAACGTATCGTATGGAAGATGATGTTTGTTTGCATAAAACAGTAGAGAACAATGATTGCAGTAGATTGTATTTCAGATGTAAAAGAATGGACTGGGGTCCACAGTTCACTAGTGGTGTCTCTCCAATAAGATAACTAACATGCTGGGTAAACAAATTACAGCTGGGCAATTGACAATTGATAAGTGCATAAACATGCATGTGCGAGTTGTGGTGTCTACTATGAGATTCATTTGGGCATTACGACAAAGTACATAGACCGCTATCCAGCATGCATCTATGCCTAAATATTCCACCTTCCGGTTAACATCCGTACCCCTTCCAGTATTAAGTTGCAAGCAACAGACAATTGCATTAAGTAATGTGCATAATGTAAACAATACATTCATCCTTGAATAAAGCATTGATGTTTTACCCCTAGTGGCAACAACACATCTACAACCTTAGAACTTGCTGTCACTATCCCAGGTTAAATAGAGGTTGAACCCAACTATCATGCATAAATACCCCCTCTTGGAGTCACAAGTATTCACTTGGCCAAGGCTTCCACAAGTAACGGAGAGCATGCAAGATCACAAATGACATAGACATGATAATACAATATTCAGCTCCACATAGGTATCAATATAAGTCAGATCCCAGCAAACACAACATGTAGCATTACAATAAGATGATCTTGATCATGATAGGCAGCTCACAAGATCTAAACATGATGGCACAAGTGGAGAAGACAACCATCTAGCTACTGCTATGGACCCATAGTCCAAGGATGAACTACTCACACATCACTCCGGAGGCGGGCATGGCGATGTAGAGCCCTCCGGTGATGATTCCCCTCTCCGGCAGGGTGCCGGGAAGAGCTTCAGAACCCCCCGAGTTAGGGTTGACGACGGCGGCGGCAGCGAATATGTTCTGGATGAAAGGCTCGGTGTTTTAGGGTTTTCACGTCTCGGGGAATAAATAGGCGAAGGGGCGATGTCGGCGGACCCCCGAGGGGCCCAAACCACCAGGCGGCGCGGTGGGCCCCCCTGCCGCGCCGGCCTGTGGTTTGGCCACCTCGTGGCGAGCCTTCGTCTCTCCTTCGGACTCCGTGTACGTGTTGGAAAAATAGGGACGTGGCCTTTTGTTTCGTGCAATTCCGAGAATATTTCCAGAAGTAACTTTCTGAAACCAAAAACAGCAGAAAACAGGGAACTGGCACTGTGGCATCTTGTTAATAGGTTAGTCCCAGAAAATGCATAAAAGTGATACGAAGTGTATATAAAACATGTAGCAAATGGTATAATATAAGCATGGAACAACAGAAATTATGGATACATTGGAGACGTATCATGACCTCCACCTCCTCCACCCCGGCGACCTCCTCCGACGACATCCTTCTCCTCCTCCACCATCTCCGACGACCCCCATCCTCCACCACCCACCTCCGGCGACCCACTCCTCCACCCACCTCCGGCCAAGCCACCTACGGCCATGGCCACAGGCACCACGGCCTCCGACGAGCTCCGGCCAAATTCCGGCAAAATTTCGAAATTCCGGCGAAATTCCGGCAGCCAGATCTAGATCCAGATCTAGATCTGGCCGCCCTTTTTTTGAAATTAAAAAAACTTTTGTGGCGCATGGTAGTGGGGTGCGCCACAGAAATATTTCTGTGGCGCATGCACTTGGGGTGCGCCACAGAATCTTGCACTTTTCTGTGGCGCATGGGACGTGCGGCACAAAAATAATATTTTTGTGGCGAGGATTTAGTGGCGCACCCACCATGCGCCACAGAAAGGCTTTTTCGTGCGCCACTAAAAGGCCTTTTCCTACTAGTGTCACCTCTAACTGCAGAAACTCACTAGAGAGAAAGTGAAGTCGGTGAAGCCGGTCACACCTCGGAGTAGGATATTGGACATTTACAACACACAACACACTTGTATACATATGGTATGGCATAAACTAGGTTTGGGTGGGGTTCCGACGCTCCGGAGCCCCACTTCGGTGAAACCCTAGACCCGCTTGAAAAAAGTCAAAGTTCCCGTCTACACCCTTGACCGGAGCCGAGAGGGGTAGGCCAGTGGATTTTTTTGCTTGGTTGTGTTAGCCTAGGCCATAGGGACATAGTAAACCAACTTTTGTCACAAGTTGTCACAAGGTTGCCCGTTGTTCCCCCGAAACGGGAGTTTTCACCTCTAAGTGCAGAAACTCACTAGAAAGAAACTGAAGTCGGTGAAGCCGGTCACACCCCGGAGTAGGATATTGGAAATTTACAACACACAACACACTTGTATACATATGGTATAGCACAACCTTGGTTTTGGTGGGGTTCCGACGCTCCGGGGCCCCGCTTCGGCGAAACCCTGAATCCGCTGGAAAAACCCTAATGTTTTCGTCTACCACCTTGAACGGCGTCGAAAGGGGTAGGCCAGTGGAATTTTTTGCTTGGTTGTGTTAGATTAGGCCATAGGAACATGGAAACCAAAGTCTACCTCAAATAAACACAAGATTCCATCCGGTTCTCCGAAACGGGAGTTTTCACCTCTAAGTGCAGAAACTCACTAGAGAGAAAGTGAACTCGGTGAAGCCGGTCACACCCCGGAGTAGGATATTGGAAATTTACAACACACAACTGATGGCCCTTCACGTAGTTACCCCACAATGGTGCCAGAAAACAGTTGCTAGCCCCTTCGCGTGGTACCTGCGTGAAAAGTAAATGGGTTAGGTTGAGGCTCCAAGTGCAGAGTGTGTAGTAGTGGAAGACTTGTTTTCCCCACGAGGGGTGACTCGAGGGTTTAATATCGAACTCTCGGGGAATCAGTAGTGAAGATATATCTTCTTATCCTTCTTTTGGTTACCTACAAAACAAAGTTAAATGTTTTGGTCCTCAACCTCACCTGTGGTTGTCAAGCACAAGGTGTAAGAATGATATCAAGATAGTTATGCAATGCAAACAGGAAATAAATATGCAATGGTGGTGGATGCAATGGTAAATGATATTTTTGGGTTTTTTAATGATGTATGCAAGATGAAAAGTATTTTTGTATTTTCGGATTTAATGATGGCTGAAAATAGAAAAGTGGTATATGGTGTTGGAAAGGTGTTTCTTATGATTAAAAATGGACCGGGGTTCATGGTTTCACAAATGCACTCTCTCTTTATAAAGTGGCAGACAATGGAACACACACAGAATTAACATATGAGATTGCAACACAAAGTTTGATAACAAGTTACTTAGATATATGGGCATCACGTCCTAACATAGAGACTTTTGGTTATTAGTCTCTCTTATACTCCACCAAGATGCGAACCAAATCATAACACCTCAGTAATTAAGATGACTCAGAGTATAGCAATAAGTTTCATGACATGAAGTGAAAATAAGAACATGCTGGATCTAGTCACAGGAAGAAGCTTGGTCACCCTCAACCCTTGCAGCATGGTATTTTTGTTTATCCCTAGTGAGGTAACAAAGTAAGGTAAACACCCAAGTGGATCGCGATATTAAGTTGTCAGCTTACCACACTCACCACTCCCCGTTACTCCAACTAATGCACACGTTCCCCCACACACGCTCTCATAAACATGCTTGATCAAAACAAGTAGACAAGAACGGGGTACATAATATGCATCTATACTCATAACTGAAACAAACATTGCAATCTCAAACATATATTAACTCATAGAAAGATCCACCACATAGGTATTACAAATATGACCGTAATCATGTTCAGCAGCTCATACGGTACTAATTAGTGAAGCTCAAGAGAGGAGAGATACATAAGTTACTTCCACAAACCCATAGTCCAGAGGTGGACTACTCCCTCTTCATCATGGAGACGGTGGAGAAGTCGATGGAGAGGATGGAGACCACCCGGCAGCGCCCCGCCGGAGTTTTCCCCCTCCAATCTGCAGCTCCTGATCTCCGTTTCGGTGTTTCTGTGTTTGTGCGGCGCTCCTTCGTGAAACGCCAGGGGACCTTTTTTATAGGCGTTTTTAGGTCAAAACGAGGCGGTGGACGAAAGATCGACGGCAGCGGAGCCACGAGGGCCAAACGAGTGGGCCCCACGCGGCCACAGTACCTGGCCGCGTGGGCCACCCCCTTTCTGCCTTCTGGCCTCCGTTTGCTTGCTTCCTTCGCTCCGAGGTCTTCCTCCTTCCAAAATACTGACGCCTGTATTTTTCCATAATTTTTGGACGACGTTTGGGTCCCTGAAACATAAAAGGAAAGAAATAGGGTTTTCTGCCTGCGCAGGGTTAATTCCATAAAAATAGGAAACAATTGATTTATTTCCTAAAATCATTAAATAACAGTAATATAACCCTTATATGATGCAAATATGATTGGAATATGTGTGATATAGTGCAAAGTTCATGTATGCATTTTACATGCATCAACATCCCCAAGCTTAACCAATACTCGTCCTCGAGTATGAAGGTGATAAAACTAACATGGGCTTTGCAATATAGCACTAACAATGGATATCAAAGATGATTGCTACTGCTACATAGAGTCAAATGATTCATTCTTCAAAGGAGTAGCAATATGCAAAACAGTTTATGAAGTGATATCAAGTATTCAATGCAAGGATGTTCAATGATAGTTCACAAAGTGTAACATAGTAGATAGTAGTATGGACATTCTTGCTTTTGCATACATGTGGTCCATAGAGTGATAGTGAAAATCTGAATATGTTTGGTGGACACTTTGGAAAGATGAATAAGTGAGTAGAGGTAAAGCATGCATAAGTTTCATCTAACCTCCAAACTCTCCTACTTAAGTTAATGATTGCAATGTGGTAATACTTGGTGTCAAGCTCTCATTCCCCTATCATAGCATCTTGAATGATTATAGTTTAATGTGAGAGCAAATATGAGTAGTGTGCTTGACAAAGTAAAGGTTGGATGTCTCATGCCCCTTGAATACAAGTACCTACACCATGATTACTCAACTTGGGAAAAGCAAGTTCAAGTTATTATCATTGTAAGTAATAATAGTATCATCAAGAGCGTCAACTGGGGTACCTCTTGTCCCAGGATATGGAACAAGCCCATATCAAAATGACAAGACAAACAAACAAGATGAAAAACCTCAACACCCTTTTTATTTACCATTGGAATAGCTTTTTATTGTAAGGTGTGTCATAGATAATTCACCATAGCATGTAAGTAAATTTCCACCATGAATAATGCATGGCTTAGATTAGCGGCCCAGGCGTCTCTCTAACCATTTATACAAACTCATTCAAACTAAATCTTTTCCCCTTATTTCACCATGATAGGCATCCATAAACAAAAGTACATGATATCAACTAAATGAGATGAAGGAGCATGTTGAAAGCTTTGCATGTGACAGCACATATGGGCTAACTCCCAACCTCGAACATTTATCAAGCCACTAGCATCATAATCTTAATCACAATGGGTCATGTTTTATTTATTGCAATGATAGTAAAATGTGCATCAAGTTCGTGAGAGCTATATAACCAACTTTTCCCATGGCAATCAATAACATAATCATTTTCATTCAGAGGTATAGATAACACAAATATCATGATGAACATACTCGGAATAGCATATAGCTAGTAGGTAGATATGGTGGACTCACTGGAATAACTTTGGTTGAAGGTGTTGGAAACAAGTTTTGACTTGTTGGAATGTTTGGGCTAGCAAAAGGGAGAAAGTTGACCATCTAGATGCATGCATGAGTGTCCATAGAACTAACTAATCCATGTTAAACCAAGTAAAATAACAATCAGCACCAAAACATGAATAAGTTATAGCTCTTCAAAAAGGATTTGCAAACTATTACTCATAAACAAGCTCATGAATCATGCAACTATATGTATCATTAAAAATCAACTCAAACATCCCTTTTCCCAATCTTATAAAAGCATCCAACATATTTCAACCCATATTTCCAGTAGCTCTCCATATATAAATGATAGTGTGGTGGTCTCTCAAAACAAATCAAACCAAAACAAAACAAAGACGCTCCAAGTTTATGCGATAAAGTGTTTCGATCGAAAAACAGAAGTTGGACGTGCGCAAACCGAGAGTGTGTAGGTCCAGCGGGGTTGTCTTCACATCCCCAAGCTTATGGTCTTCACCATCCTTGGATAACTCTTGGTGCATCTCCTCCAATCCCTGTGAAAAAACTTCAAAACACCGTTTCTCCCATTTCTTTTCTGTGGGGTGCATTAATAGTGATAAACAAATATGTTTCTTGCTGCATATAATCCTTGAACAAAAATTCATATGAGATGTCCAGAAAGTGTATAATGTTGTATGCCTACTCATAAACTCAATTGGATCAAAAAGATTCAACTTAAAAGCTCAAAGCATGCATCAAACAAAATGGGACAGAATCTGTCCAGAAAAACAACAGCAGCAAAACGTATTTTTCTACCCTACCAAACTTTCTCGAAAAATTCCGAAAAATTCATGCATACAGAGGATGAAAAGTTGCAACTACAGTTCAAATATGAGCTCATTCGGAGTTACAGAATAAGAATTAAAAATCATACCGTGCACTGATTCGTGCAGGAATAAAATCTCCGAACGCTATAAGCAACTTTTTCAAACCAAAAAGGGTAAAACTTGGCACTTTATTAAAAATTCCAGAACCTAAACTAGACAAAAAGTCTCTTGTTACAGCAAGAGGACACAAAGAAAATCACACACAAAAATAACCGGGTTGCCTCCCGCAAAGCGCTTTCTTTATAGCCATATAGCTAGGCTTCTTGTTGTTTATTGTGGACGAAGCTCATGAGGGAGCTTGAACTTTGGTGGTTCCCTCTTCCTTGGGAAGTGTTCCATGCACTTCTTGTGTGGGAACTGAAACTTCACATTCCCTTCCTTTGAATCAATGATGGCACCTGTGGTACGAAGAAAAGGTCTTCCAAGAATAATAGGACTAGAGGTTTTATTCCCCATATCCATGATTAGAAAATCCACAGGCACAAAAGTCATATGTCATCACTTACTTTTCCTAAAGCATGTTTAATAGAGTCATCAGCAAGTGCAAGTTCAATGGAGCATTTTTCAAGATTTTTCAATTCAAGCACTTCATATAGTTCTTTAGATAAAACAGAGACACTAGATCCTAGATCAAGTATAGCATGGTGTGTCTCTTTTCCAATAGTTACTAGTACCTTAGGAATCCACATATCCCCAAGCTTAGGTGGTATCATAGCCTCTTGGTTGTACCTAGCAATCTTTTCTTTCAAGACATGATTAGCAATATAAGAACCAAAGCCAGCTTGATTAGTGTTGATGGAAGGATCACTTGCAAGTTTTTGTAAGATAGATATTAATTCATGCAAGCTACAGTTTTCTAAGTCAAGCAAAGGATCCTTGACTTCACTAAGCATTTTAACTTCCTCAACTTCCTTTTCTTTCACAACCATAAAGTCTCCTTAGCAGGGAGTACTTCCCCACTGTTAGTCTTTTTCTCAACATGCATAGAATTGACCAGTTCATTTCTATGTTGCCAAACATTAAAAAGGGGATAATATTTCCTAAGGAATGCCTTTTCTAGTTCTCGCCAAGTTTTAACTTCAGCAAGGGGTAATGAATATATCCACTCTTTTGCCTCTCCATTTAGCGAAAAAGGGAATAATTTTGGCATCACAATATCAGGTTCCTTAAAGTCTTGCATAATACAAATGCCGGTAAAATTATTAAGATGCTCAAGTGTAATACCCCGTATTTGTAAAGTATATATTTTGATAAAGATGGAAAATATTTGACCAAGATTGACTATTGTAAATGTTGGTCGCATCGGAAGTCTCAGACTGTAGTCGAGTTTGTCCCATGGAGCTGATCAAAAACAACTATAGGATTGTTCAATTCCGAGTGCCGACAACCATTAGATTTTCCCTTAGCATCTAAGTCCAGACCTATCTTTAAGAAAATAAAATGGAAGGGTAGAGATAAATACCAAGCCCAATCTGGCCAGCTCTCTATTCCCCACCAAACGCCCCTGCCCTTATCCGCCCGCCGCCAGCGCCGTCTCGACTCCAACCACCGACTGCTACGCATCCAGAGTCACAAATCCATCTCCATAGTTTGGATCTCAGCTGCCGACCGGAACCTCGCCGGAGTCCCCGATGCACTGATCTGAAGACCACACTGTGCGGGAGTGGTGCTGCTTCTGCATCGATTGGTTTGCCACTTTGCCTCTTCTAGCTGGTCCTGTAATTTTTCTTTCTATCTAGAAACTTAGTACCTGTGGACGTATCTAGTACTAGTACATGGTTAATTTTGCTTCAGTCGTTCTGTGGTTTGGGCGCATGGCCGATCGATTGGTACTTTGACTGATGTATCTTCAGATCAAAGAAATATGCTGCCTATCAAATACGTGTAGACACATTAATTCCGGATGGTTTCTTACAAGTCTGAATACTAATTGGTGCTACCGATGGTTCTCATATAGGAATTTATTAGTACACATTCATAAGCCTGTGAGAAGGCATGGTCGTCATCAGTAGTAGTTGCCTGAGCTTTTATGTTTGAAGCCTGCTCTGTTTATTGATACAAATATGTGCACATCGTTCCAATAATTAATTTGAAGCAAGAGCTAGACATGTTTTAAAAGTGTAGTGTTACCATACCGTGTCTAGCATTTCTGAGAGTGATTTCATCAACAGGTTTGAGGATTTCTGGTACCGAAAATAATTGTTCCGTTGAACGTCGAGGTTAAGGCAAGTGCATGACGAACCATTTGTTCATTCTGTGATTGTTCGATTGATTGTTCTCATTGAGTGAGATATTTTTCTTATATGATTGTTTAGTTCAGTCCTATTTGGTTCTTTCGATTCTATTTCTTCATTCACTTTCAGAAGAGTACACTTTCTTATTTTCATAGCTAACTCGGTGAGAAACTGTTCACAAGCGGCTAGTTCCGATAAAGTTCGGTGAGAACCGTTGCTTGTGAGCTAGTCCGATGGCTACCTTCATGTCCGTCCGGTGAGAGACTGTCCCGAGTGGCTACTCCGATAAAGTTCGGTGAGAACTGTCAGCTTGTGGGCTAGTCCGGAGGGCAGGTTCAAATATTCAGTTTCAGACTTCCATTGGACAGTGATGTTACAGTATAGTGTTCCATGTTTAATTGTTCGTATGGCTCCAATTGTACTTGCTGAGTATTCCATACTCACTCTTGCCTTTCATTTGGTTTTCAGGTAATGAGTAAACGACATTTGCATGGGAGACGGGTGTAGCGCACCTACCACATCACTTGATCACATATGTCTAGACAAAGCTTACCGAACAATTATGCTAGTATCCTAGTAGTTGAGCTTGTTGGTTTCCTTTCTACTCGTGTCTTTTGGAAATACCTAATGTGAACTTTGGTCGCTCAGATCTTGTTTCATATGAATGTTAGCAGAATGGTGTAAGATAAATTGCTCCCTTGGTTATATGATCTGTTTTCATGTTATATTCGTCCATTATGTATAAAATGCCTGTCGTGGATGTCCTGTTAAGCAAAGAAAATGCTGTCCGATTTAGAGTTTTCTAAATATGCTTGTAACTATAGATGTGTGGTAGCACTGCCAGGTGGTTTAGAAACCTGGGGTGTTATAGTTGGTATCAGAGCCAGGCTTTAGATCTGTGGTGTTGTCCTCTCCTTAATTAGTATGCTAATAACTTAAAATTTGACACACTGGCACACAATAGGATGGGTTTGGGTCATTCATTGCATTTACGCTCCTGCCCTATTTTATTGTTGATCCTTTTTATTCGTATGTTGTTGTGCCTGGGGTAGGCTGTTGCCACGAGAGGCTTGTAGTTCCTTACTTTAGGTATTTCTTGTTTGGTTGTGCCTCGGTTGTTGGTACTAAGTAGTTGACTTGAGAGGTTCTCTTCACGCCTGATGAAGTAATCGGAAAGGAAAAGTTTGCTCATTTATACAATTCCATAAAGGTGTGATGAAAATATTTGCCCATTTCATCACCGAGACTTGAATCCTTTCGTTGTCTCCCTTGCGTAACCGGATCCAACTGAGATGATCTGATTCTTTCTTTGGTGTGTCGTCGTGACACCCTCGGATGAGCTCCGATGAGCCCTGTATCGCATGTTCTTAAAAGTGAGCCATACTTCTGCACAATTATTTCCATCTCTTCTTCCATGGTGGACGTGTTTTATTGACTTCCTTCTGCAAGGATTTAATTTCCCTTCAAGTGAACCTAGGTTTGGCCTTGACCTAAAGCGGGAATTAGGCCGTAGCAGGTGTGGATTTAATTCCAAAGGAATTCCAAAGTCTATGATTGCATCCTTCTTTCTAGAAAATTTACCTTAATCCGTTAGTCGGTAACCTTGCTATGGTCCGATTATCTTATATCCTTGTTCTTAGTGGACCCCTGTAATTTTGGTGCCACCTTGTATAGCTTTATTTTCTATGTATGAACCCTGACACTCCTTGGTTCAACTTGCTCAATTTTGTTGAATCATGATTCGTGAAGCCATGTTACTCTTGATTCTATCCTGAAGGCCAAGTTCTTGCTTCCATCAACGAGTTTCTAGTATGTATCAATTGTTGTTTGATTGGTGTGGGTCTTAACTCAGACTCATGAATTATCTCGTCATTTCATCATGAAGATTTTCTGTGTCAAGTTACCATGGATATCTTTACCTGTAGTTCAAGAAGTGCAGAAGTGACAACTCTCCATGTTGTCAAACGCAGATCAGGTGGATTCTTAACTCTTTCAATAATTTGTTGATTGGAGTTGTATAATGCTGACCTGGTCTCATAAAGTTTGACCATCCCTTTTACCGAAAACCTTGTATCTTTCAGCGAGCTAGTTCTTGTTCCAGTTGTGCCTAGGTTTTGTGGCAAAGCTTAGTGTATGGTTTGGTCTTGTGATTGGATTGATGGGGGTCGACCTCGAACTCATGTTCGTGCCCAGACATCTTTTCACTCTGCCATGTGAGGATATTGAGAGTTAGAACCATGGTTCATTTGTTCACATACAAAGCAAATAGTTTGAGTAAAGTATGGCCTGATCACCCATATCATTTACTCTTATTATTCGCCCATGTTATGATGAAGACATGAACCTGAGTGATTCTTCGCTAGCTTCCTACGAGCTAATGCTTGTCAACCTAAACTATAGGTGGAATAGTTGGTCTATATGAAACATGCAGTTCTTTTTGTCTTCAAGCCCTTCCTCAGATCCTTGTGTGGCTCTTGTCCCAGAGCTATTCTTAAGTTGCCCCTGGAATAAGATGTGAGGTTGAGACCTGTCCTTAAGTTCGTTTCCGTATTTGCTAGGTTTTTGTGCCCTTGTTTTTTTTTTCTCCTCTTGCCTTGCAAGTAATTTGTTTGTTGAGTATGGATCCTTATTTGCTACCTACGACAGTGATATTCAAGATATTCACGCTCAGATTATTTCACATGATTGGTTGTGTCTTGTATGACCTCTTCCTAGTAAATCCAAGTTTATCTTATGGTTCCCTTATTCTTAAGGACCTATTTTGTTGTTGTAACCTTTTGTGATCCTTGATTGATTAGAATGTTTTGTAACTTCTATGCCTCTTTACAAAATTGATTGGGTCGCTCGCGATTTCAGATGAACATTGCTTTTCATGAGTGCTTCTATAGTTGTTCCCTAGTAATTGGATGTCCTTGTATTCTACAAGTTATAATGAGTTAAGAACACGAGGGCGTGTTCCTTTTTAAGGTGGGTAGACTGTAATACCCCGTATTTGTAAAGTATATATTTTTGATAAAGATGGAAAATATTTGACCAAGATTGACTATTGTAAATGTTGGTCGCATCGGAAGTCTCAGACTGTAGTCGAGTTTGTCCATGGAGCTGATCAAAAACAACTATAGGATTGTTCAATTCCGAGTGCCGACAACCATTAGATTTTCCCTTAGCATCTAAGTCCAGACCTATCTTTAAGAAAATAAAATGGAAGGGTAGAGATAAATACCAAGCCCAATCTGGCCAGCTCTCTATTCCCCACCAAACGCCCCTGCCCTTATCCGCCCGCCGCCAGCGCCGTCTCGACTCCAACCACCGACTGCTACGCATCCAGAGTCACAATCCATCTCCATAGTTTGGATCTCAGCTGCCGACCGGAACCTCGCCGGAGTCCCCGATGCACTGATCTGAAGACCACACCGTGCGGGAGTGGTGCTGCTTCTGCATCGATTGGTTTGCCACTTTGCCTCTTCTAGGTGGTCCTGTAATTTTTCCTTTCTATCTAGAAACTTAGTACCTGTGGACGTATCTAGTACTAGTACATGGTTAATTTTGCTTCAGTCGTTCTGTGGTTTGGGCGCATGGCCGATCGATTGGTACTTTGACTGATGTATCTTCAGATCAAAGAAATATGCTGCCTATCAAATACGTGTAGACACATTAATTCCGGATGGTTTCTTACAAGTCTGAATACTAATTGGTGCTACCGATGGTTCTCATATAGGAATTTATTAGTACACATTCATAAGCCTGTGAGAAGGCATGGTCGTCATCAGTAGTAGTTGCCTGAGCTTTTATGTTTGAAGCCTGCTCTGTTTATTGATACAAATATGTGCACATCGTTCCAATAATTAATTTGAAGCAAGAGCTAGACATGTTTTAAAAGTGTAGTGTTACCATACCGTGTCTAGCATTTCTGAGAGTGATTTCATCAACAGGTTTGAGGATTTCTGGTACCGAAAATAATTGTTCCGTTGAACGTCGAGGTTAAGGCAGTGCATGACGAACCATTTGTTCATTCTGTGATTGTTCGATTGATTGTTCTCATTGAGTGAGATATTTTTCTTATATGATTGTTTAGTTCAGTCCTATTTGGTTCTTTCGATTCTATTTCTTCATTCACTTTCAGAAAGAGTACACTTTCTTATTTTCATAGCTAACTCGGTGAGAAACTGTTCACAAGCGGCTAGTTCCGATAAAGTTCGGTGAGAACCGTTGCTTGTGAGCTAGTCGATGGCTACCCTTCATGTCCGTCCGGTGAGAGACTGTCCCGAGTGGCTACTCGATAAAGTTCGGTGAGAACTGTCAGCTTGTGGGCTAGTCCGGAGGGCAGGTTCAAATATTCAGTTTCAGACTTCCATTGGACAGTGATGTTACCAGTATAGTGTTCCATGTTTAATTGTTCGTATGGCTCCAATTGTACTTGCTGAGTATTCCATACTCACTCTTGCCTTTCATTTGGTTTTCAGGTAATGAGTAAACGACATTTGCATGGGAGACGGGTGTAGCGCACCTACCACATCACTTGATCACATATGTCTAGACAAAGCTTACCGAACAATTATGCTAGTATCCTAGTAGTTGAGCTTGTTGGTTTCCTTTCTACTCGTGTCTTTTGGAAATACCTAATGTGAACTTTTGGTCGCTCAGATCTTGTTTCATATGAATGTTAGCAGAATGGTGTAAGATAAATTGCTCCCTTGGTTATATGATCTGTTTTCATGTTATATTCGTCCATTATGTATAAAATGCCTGTCGTGGATGTCCTGTTAAGCAAAGAAAATGTTGTCGATTTAGAGTTTTCTAAAATATGCTTGTAACTATAGATGTGTGGTAGCACTGCCAGGTGGTTTAGAAACCTGGGGTGTTATATCAAGACCATCTTCCCATGCTCTACCGCCAAATTGTTTCCTAGTTATCAAGTTCAACAAACTAGAACTTACTTCATAACTCTCAGCATTTATCTTAAGTGTGACAATAGCTCTAGCAATAAATTGATCATTTGGAGTGTTTGTATAGTCACACAATTTAGTTCTTTCTCCATTTTAGCAAATTTTTTTTTTTTTTATTTTTTATGCAAACTGAAAATAAATATGCAAGCGGAATATGATATGCAATGACACTAACAAAACAAATAAATTGCTTTGTAAGTAAAGATGGATAAGATGGTGCTCACGTAGGTGCAACCTCCCAAGCTTAGGTGTTAGCACAAGTTGGTGAAGTTGACTTCGTTGTGAGATGAATGCGATGATGCAAACCCTTGGATAAATCTCTCAGCTATGATTCCCCGGCAACGGCGCCAGAAAACAGTCTTGATGGCCCTTCACGTAGTTACCCCACAATGGTGCCAGAAAACAGTTGCTAGCCCTTCGCGTGGTACCTACGTGAAAAGTAAATGGGTTAGGTTGAGACTCCAAGTGCAGAGTGTGTAGTAGTGGAAGACTTGTTTTCCCCACGAGGGGTGACTCGAGGGTTTAATATCAAACTCTCGGGGAATCAGTAGTGAAGATATATCTTCTTATCCTTCTTTTGGTTACCTACAAAACAAAGTTAAATGTTTTGGTCCTCAACCTCACCTGTGGTTGTCAAGCACAAGGTGTAAGAATGATATCAAGATAGTTATGCAGTGCAAACAGGAAATAAATATGCAATGTGGTGGATGCAATGGTCACTAGTAGAAAATGGGCCTATGGTCCCGGTTCGGTTGGGCCTTCAGTCCCGGTTGCCCAACCGGGACTGGCCAATCGGGACCAATGCTGGTCCCGGTTGGGCCACGAACCGGGACCAATGGTTGTCCACGTGGCCTGGTCTGGCTGCTCGTGGGGGGAGACTCATTGGTCCCGGTTCGTTTAAGAACCGGGACCAATGAGTGCTTTTTTTTTTTTGGTATTTAGGGTTTAGGATTCGATCTCGCCGGTGCCCCCTCTCGCCGGTGCCCCCTCTCCCTCTCGCCGGTGCCCCCTATCGCCGGTGCCCCCTCTCCCTCTCGCCGGTGCCCCCTCTCGCCGGTGCCCCCTCTCCTTCTCGCCGGTGCCCCCTCTCGCTATCGCCGGTGCCCCCTCTCCCTCTCGCCGGTGCCTCCGTCGTCTCCCCCTTCTTCGCATCGCCGACGAGCTCTCCATCGTTTCCGTACGCATATTATACGCTCTACTATATACACAGTACACGTTGATGCATATATAATTAATATTCGATCTCTTGCGAGAATACAACTATTTAATTACATGGAGATAGATCAAGCCATCAAGGCATATTTAGTTCATCGTCCGAAGCATAATGTTC
Organism: Poa pratensis; assembly: GCA_947311845.1. Lineage (NCBI taxonomy): Eukaryota > Viridiplantae > Streptophyta > Magnoliopsida > Poales > Poaceae > Poa > Poa pratensis. Next base: position 66,413,805 of record CAMZMU010000038.1, read on the forward strand.
TCCCTTTTCATCGATGGCCTCCCTAAGCAGAAATCCCGCCAATTCCTCTTGAATTGCTCCTACGCGCAGTTTTGGTTCGAGCGTCTCCCGCAGGTCGCTCAAATTAGTTGTTCTCCGCTCAGTGGTCAACTCGCGAATGAACTCGCAAACGTAGAATCCACATAAATTACTCCCCGGTGGCTGCTGCGGACATGTCACCGATTTATAAGTTAGCTCATCTTTGAATGGACCTTGTACCTTCTGTTTGAAATGTGTCCAACACCTGCTTTGGCAAAGAAAATGAACAAAGGAGTTATTAATTACTTGACATAAGGGAACGAACGAAAGAGGGCGATATAATGCGATAATGATTGAAATTACTTGTTGAGCATTTCTTTCATGTCGGACCACATGTCTTGGTCCCAACTTAATGAGTCGTGGACTTCAACTGTGGACTTGTCAGGTTGAATGCTTAGCAGAATCCAGTGGAACCTGCGGACGTTTACATAAAGCAGACATGCATAGCTCATTAATTACACTTAACATCGAGAAAGCCAAATAAAAATATGTACAAGACAAAAACACTCACTTGAAGTTGTAAGGAAATAGTATTTCCGTACAGAAATGTTGCATGGTTAAAAAGGTGGTCAGGTCATGCTCCACGTCTTTGGGGTGATTGACTAAGGTATATGAATTCACGATATACGGGTCAACGAACCCGACCTCAAAAACTTTAGTTCTTTTGCATTCCATCATCTTCATTCTGCATAATAGCGTACAAAAGGATATATATATAGTCAGGATAATATAATACAGGCAATGAACGAGCTGAGCTAGAGACTTAATTACGAAAATAAATCACTTACAGACAATAGCAAGAGAGGATAGATTTGTCGAGGGCGCGCTTTTGGAATAACTGGAACAGTTCAGTCAGTTGAACCTGTATAACGTAACGTTTGAAGAAATGCTCCACTCTAACGTCCACCGGAAACCAATCTTTCGCGTCCTTCTTTGATGTGTGCACCATGTACCAGTTATGCAAATTTCGCATATGTGTTGATAGACGCGCGAGCTCCTCATTACTGACCATAGGCTCCCCTTGGACATATTTCCGTGCCATCTCTAACATTGGCGCAGATTCATAGCCTAAAAGTTGACCAAGGCTCATACCCAAGGCGGTAGCCTGTTCCTTGGCCTGCGATACAGTGACACCAAGTTCTTTAGCAGCAGCCATGGCTCTGGGGTCCAATAATTCCAGGTCCTTATCCATAGCGTCTCTGAAGTCCTTGTCGGCATCGGAACACACTATGAGCGGGGGGACCGATTGATTTTTCTGCTGTCCGAGCTGGGCAATTTGTTTCCCGCTTTTTGCACTTCTTCCCTTGTTCTGCTCAGACTGGGCACGTGCTAGCTTAGTAAGTTCACGACCATAGTCAGATGGCAGATTCATCGATATCTGGGATGGCTGCTCAAGGAAGGACTTTCTCCACTTTTTGGTTTTTGCATCATATACCGGCTTCTGCTCGGGCTTTTTTGGTGCAAAAAAAGCCTTATTGTAGGCAGCCACCTCCGCGGCGTTTTCCGCTACAGTCCTGTCATAAGGTCTAATGGGAAGATTCTTATGAGGTACTGTTGGGAGGGGCGACCTTTTACGTTTCGGTGATCGCTTACCCCTCATAGTACGAGCGGTGGGCGGAAACGGCTGACGCGGCGGCGGAGACGGCTGACGCGGCGGCGGAGACGGCTGCGCTGGAGACTGGTGAGGCGGTGAAGAGGACTGTTGCGCTGGAGACTGGTGAGGCGGTGAAGAGGACTGTTGCGCTGGAGACTGGTGAGGAGTCGATGGCCTTGGCTGCCAGTTCGGAAGCACGATGAATTCCTTTGGCCATAGAATGGTCGCTTTCTTGGCTTCTCCAAGTTCAAGCACCTCCCCATCTTCACCTGCAGGGTGTTGCAGCTTCAGCTCCTCATAATCTTTCATCACTTCATCCACCGCGACAACAGCGTAGCCATTTGGAACCGGAGAGAAATGGTAAGTTGGATTAGGTCCAATTGGTACGACATAGCCGACCGCCACCTTAAAGGTTAAGTTAAAAACTTTCACATGCATCTCACAAGGTGTGCTCTCCATGATATCATCCACTGGGTAGCGACGAAGTGGAGCCACTGCATCATCATTACCATCCTGGAGCTCCGTGGAAGCCACGCTGCTTTTCCGATTCGATGGGACACCGGTACCATCGCATGCAGCTTCTACCATGTGCCGTTGAGATTGGCCGCTAGTACCTTGCTGGCTAAGCACGGCAATTTGTTCCTTCTGCAGCTTTAATTCTTCTTCTATATTACGCAGCCGGTCTGCAGCAGCGCGTGCTTCCATTGCCTCCTTTTCCTTTCTCCTCTGATGGCTTCTATCAGGAAATTTCTTCCTGTGCTCGGGAATCGCAATTGTCTTGGGCTTGGAGCCAGGTACGCCTCGTAACCGTCCGTCGTGTTCCTTATTCCCAAGGGCGCGTGTGAGCTCGTCATCCTCTCTATCGGGAATGAACCGTCCCTCTTCAACATCCTTTACTGCTTTTCTAATTTCTTGGATGGGTAGTAGGGGATTATCTTTGTGTCTTCTGTTATATATGCACTTCCCTTCTGCGTCCAACGTGCCCCCATGCCCGTAAAACCAATTTCTTGCCCGTTCGATCCACTTGAGTGGCTCTGGAGTGATCCCATTAGCCAGCAGGTCCGCCTCAAGTTTCTCCCACTTAGGCATGCTACCAGCGTAGCCACCAGGCCCCATAGTATGGTGGTACATCTTTAGAGCAGCATTTGCCGCATTTTTTGCAGACTTTTCCAGAGCTTCCTCTGATTTCTTGTACGCCACAAATTCTTCCCAGTAGTCCTTTATCTTCTCATACCCTTTATCGAAGTCTGGAGTCTTATTTTTCTTGACAAACAGTTTGTTCAATCTTTTCTTCCAGTTCTTGAATAGCTCGGCCATCTTCCTAAGTGCCCAGTCCTTGACTTTTTGCTCCATGATTTTCCGGGCTATCTTTTCTGCCTCATCTGGATCCTCCTCATCTGAATCCACCTCTGGCGCCGGCAGGGTGAAATTAACCATGAGCTTTCTCCAAAGTCTTTCTTTGCCCTCATCGCTGACATATAGCTGTCCTTTCTCCCTTGGCCGATGCCATTCTCGAACGGTGATCGGGATGAAGTCCCTAACAAGAACTCCGCATTGCTTTACCATTTTATTTTTAACACCAGGGGGAGCAGTCGGTGTGCCGTCTTCGGCGACTCTTTCGATCGTGTACCTTTCTTGGTCGCCCAACTTTTTGGCTGGGCCTCGTTTTGTCCTTACAGAAGATTTGCTCGATCCGGAGGGCTAAAAGAAGAAAGAGCGTTAATATATGTATATAGACATCAGAGGCTAAATTAATACAATCTTCGGCTTCATTAATATATGTATATGCACCTCGCCGGAGTTTGCAACATTTAATGTTCCACCGGAGCCTTCGGCTTCTCCCTCGTCGGCTTCTCCCTCGCTGACTTCTCCCTCACCCCGGCCGTCGGGTTCTACCTCACCGGAGCCGTCTCTTCGGTTGAGAGACTCATCTCCCTCACCGGAGTTGTTCAAAAACTCCGTGGTGACATCGACAATATCTTCCGGCCCGCGGATTATATCCTGGAGGATATTTTCCTGATCTTCGTCTCGTTCCATAGTTTCTGCAAATTAAGAACAATGCACAAAACTTTAGTTGGGTAACTTGTTCCATATGTCAAGATACATCTACAATATCATCTCATTTGCAAGAACAAATTAGAAACTTCATATGCTGCCGTATCGTAAACCCGTAAACTCGTAAACTCGTATCGTAAACCCGTAAACTCGTATCGTAAACCCGTAAACTCGTATCGTAAACCCGTAAACTCGTATCGTAAACCCGTAAACCCGTAAACTCGTATCGTAAACCCGTAAACTCGTATCGTAAACCCGTAAACTCGTAAACTCGTATCGTAAACCCGTAAACTCGTTAACTCGTATCGTAAACCCGTAAACTCGTTAACTCGTATCGTAAACCCGTAAACTCGTAAACTCGTATCGTAAACCCGTAAACTCCTAACACAGTACTAACAATTCCTAACACAATTTTACATCACAAAAAATCCTAAATGTTTTCCCTAATGCAGCAAGTAATTCACTATATACATCACACTAAAATTGTAACCTACAATTTTAATCTAATATATTACTTCTAACCTAACAATTTCTATATACATCACAATTGCTACAATTTTAATCTAATTACTTCTAACCTAGTAGAATGCAGCAAGTAATTCACTATATACATCACACTAAAATTGTAACCTACAATTTTAATCTAATATATATATTGTACAAAAAAAACTGTAAATTGGCTAACATTTTGGTGAACAACAAATATACATCACACTAAAACTGTAAATTGGCTAACATTTTGGTGAACAACAAATATACATTGTACAAAAAAAAAATCTTGCCAACATTTGGACGAATTTTGCCAACATTTGGACGTGTACAGTACGTACGTAGCGGCGACGGCGGCCGGGGATCGATCGGCAGGGACGGCGAGGCGGCGTCAGGGCAGGGCAGGGGTGTGGGCGTGCGGCCGGCGTCGGGGGCGCGAGAGGCGTCGACGGTGTTGGGGCGGCGCGGCGTCGGGGGCAGCGTCGACGGCGTGGGGGCGGCCGTGGAGGGCGCGAGCGGGGGGCGCGGCCGTGGAGGAGAGGTGGCGCGTGTGGAGGAGGTGGCGCGGCCGTCCAGGGCGCGGCGGACGTCGACGGCGGCGGCGGGGCGCGGCGTGGGGCGCGGCGTGGAGGTCGGGCAGCCTGCCGGCGTCGTTTCGCTCTGCGTCGCGCCTTCCGGTCCTTAGTCGATTTTGCCTGAATGGGGAAGAAGAGAGGGCGCGAGCAGTTATACTAGGACTCATTGGTCCCGGTTGCTGGCAAGAACCGGGACCAATGACCCTTTGGTCCCGGTTCTTTCCACCAACCGGGACCAAAGAGTGGGCAGTTAATGCCGCGGGATCCACGGACTCATTGGTCCCGGTTCTTGGTAGAAACCGGGACCAAAGAGTCCTTTTTCAAAATTATTTCGAACTTTTCAGTTCTGAAATTTTGTTCCCGCCTTTTTTTTTCTTATTTAGGTGTTTGGATATGAATTTCAAATGGTTTTGAATCTGAAAAGACTTTCAACATGAAAAGTTTTTAAATTTGAATAAATAATCCAAAACCATTTTCTGTTTTCTAAAATAATTATTCTAACTATACAAACTATTAACCATTTTGCCATTTTCAATTAAAAATGCATTAACTTTATTGCATATTTTGAATTGACAAAACTTTCAACATGATTAAATCCGTAAGTCGAAACTCGACTAATAATACGTATAAATCGATAAAAATTGATTAAGTAAGATTTATGATTAAGTAATAATAATTATTAATTCAACATGATTAAATCCGTAAGTCGAAACTCGACTAATAATACGTATAAATCGATAAAAATTGATTAAGTAAGATTTATGATTAAGTAATAATAATTATTAATTCAGTTAATTCTATTTTTGGTGTTGTAAAATCCCATGGCAAGCAGAAGTAAATGCAGAACAATTTCAGAAAACCTATATTTGTAAGATGAATGTTTGGTGTTGTAAAATGCAGAAGAAAGCAGATAAAAATTATTAATTCATTTATCTTAATGCATTACATAAAAGGTTTAATACATTATTACACATGATACAACGTCTCACAAGCGCTTGAAAGAAACACACCCCTGATCCAACATCACGAACATTATTCTACATAAACGGACTTGCTGGCTCGAAGGCCGTAGGATTAGGGGGAACGGCGGGAGGAGCCAGCCCCGTGGGCGGCCGCCCGGTTCTCGCGCGCACGTTTGCGGCGGAGGGCAAGATCCATGGAGGATGAGTCTTTCAGCGCCCAATCCAGATCGGAAGCCTCCTTCGCCTTGAGCTGGTAGGAAGTCTTGGCTCGCTGGACAGGGTAGTCGCGGACAGACTGGAAGGAGGCTTCCATGGCCTCCTGTATCTGCAACCCACAACCTTCTTCCCCGTCGTCGCTCCAGTCGAAGTCGTCGTCCTCCTCCTCCTCCGCGGGAGGAGCGGCGGCGCCTGGTGGAGGTGCAGCGGCGCCAGGTGGAGGTGCGGCGGCACCTGGTGGAGCAGGAGGCCGGTAGCTGGGCATTCCTCTCCACGCCGGGCTCGTGGGCATACGGCGGGATAGACTCCCGCGGTTGCGCCCAAGCGCGCTCTGCCGAGCACGCTCGACCTCGTCCAGAAGGCGCTGCGGCGGGCGTGGCGGATCCATCTCGTGGAGACGATGCGTTCGTGGCTAGGAATGGTGGATTAGGGTTTACCCCGTCGGCGACAATATATAAAGACCTCCAGGGCAGCGCTGGGGGAGGACAGGTGCCCAGGAAAGCGCTGGGGGAGGACACGTGTCGTGACCGCAAAGCCCGTCTTTAGTCCCGGTTGGTGTTACCAACCGGGACTAAAGAAGCACACAGATCGTGTGTTTCTTTCAATCGCTTGTGAGCCGTTGGATCAGGGCCGGGTGTGTTTCTTTTGAGGGATTGTGAGCTGTTGGATCAGCAGTATCACGACCACTTCGTGAGCCACATGACCCGGTTGGTGTTACCAACCGGGACTAAAGAAGCACACGGATCGTGTGTTTCTTTCAAGCGCTTGTGAGACGTTGGATCAGGGGTGTGTTTCTTTTGAGGGATTGTGAGCTGTTGGATCAGCAGTATCACGACCACTTCGTGAGCCACATGACCCGGTTGGTGTTACCAACCGGGACTAAAGAAGCACACGTACCCTATATATAACCGCCCTCCTCAGACAAGTTACTCACTCACACAAAACATTCCAGCGTCACTCGGAGAGGCATCTTTGGGCAACCAGCGGCAAGACGTCTCTGATGACCTGCGACCGTTCCAAACGGTTGCAGATCATCAGAGATGTGTTGCCGGACGGTTGTAGATCATCAGAGACGTCTTGCCGCTGCTTGGATCGAAGTGGTGCTCAAACACAAAACATTCCAGCGTCACTCGGAGAGGCATCTTTGGGCAACCAGTGGCAAGACGTCTCTGATGACCTGCGACCGTTCCAAACGGTTGCAGATCATCAGAGACGTCTTGCCGGACGGTTGTAGATCATCAGAGACGTCTTACCGCTGCTTGGATCGAAGTGGCGCTCAAACTCACGAGCCACCGTCGGGCTGTATGCAGGGGGAACTGTGTTTGGACGGTCGAAGCTGAGGTTTGAGAGGTTCCCACGGGAGGTGTGGGAGCCGACAACCACCTACCACGCGTGTTTCACCACATAAAGGTTTAATACATTACTACACATCACATAAAGGTTTAATACATTACATTGATTTACATAAAAGCCATGAACCCTTCTTCGCGTATGTCCCTAGCCTATGATCGCTTCAGCCGTAACCATGGAGCATCTTCATTATTTAACGGGATGCTTGGGTCAGTTCTCACTGTGAAGGGCGGAATTTCATCAAACTTATCATAATCTGCTGACATGTCTGTCTTGTCCTCGACTCCCACGATGTTTCTTTTCCCTGAAAGAACTACGTGACGCTTTGGCTCATCGTCTGATGTATTCGTTTGCTTGTTTTTTCTTTTTTTCGGTCTGGAGGACATGTCCTTCACATAGAAAACCTGAGCCACATCATTGGCTAGGACGAATGGTTCGTTCTTGTAACAACCAAGATTCTTGAGATCCACTGTTGTCATCCCGTACAGCTGGTCTACCTTTATCCCTTCTCCATTCATGTTGACCCAACTGCACCGAAACAAAGGGACCTTAAAAGTAGGTCCATAGTCAAGTTCCCATATCTCCTCTATGCGACCATAGTATGTGTCCTTTTGCCCATCGTCGTTTGTTGCATCAAAGCGGACACCACTGTTCTGGTTGGTGCTCTTTTTATCTTGGGCGATCGTGTAAAATGTATTCCCATTTATCTCGTACCCTTGGAAATTCAATACAGTCGAAGATGGTGACGCGGCCAACAAGTAGAGCTGTTCTCCGACAGTGGTGTCATTCATGAGCTGTAATCGCAACCAACTGCCGAAGGTCTCCATGTGTTTTTCTTTAATCCAGGAGTCATCCTTCCCCGGGTTCTTGGAGCGTACATAATTCTTGTGTTCCTCGATATACGGAGCCACGAAGGTGGAACTTTGTAGAACTGTGTAGTGTGCTTGAGTTAAAGAATGCCCGTCCCTACATATCAGTGCTTTCTTTCCTAGCGTGCCTTTTCCACTCAGTCTCCCCTCATGCCGCGATTCAGGAACACCAATCGGCTTAAGGTCAGGAATAAAGTCAACACAGAACTCAATGACCTCTTCTGTTCCATAGCCCCTTGAGATGCTTCCTTCTGGCCTAGCACGGTTATGAACATATTTCTTCAAGACTCCCATGAACCTCTCGAAGGGGAACATATTGTGTAGAAATACAGGACCGAGAATGGCAATCTCGTCGCGTAGGTGAACCAGGAGATGCGTCATAATATTGAAGAATGATGGGGGGAACACCAACTCGAAGCTGACAAGACATTGGACCACAGCCTTCTGTAAACTTGGTAGAGTTACTGGATCGATGACCTTCTGAGATATTGCATTGAGGAATGCACATAGCTTCACAATGGGTACTCGAACATTTTCCGGAAGAAGCCCCCTCAATGCAACCGGAAGCAACTGCGTCATAATCACGTGGCAATCATGAGACTTCAGGTTCTGGAATTTTTTCTTTGCCATATTTATTATTCCCTTTATATTTGACGAGAAGCCAGCCGGGACCTTGATACTGCTCAGGCATTCAAAAAAGATTTCCTTCTCTGCTTTGGTAAGAGCGTATCTGCTTAAGTATTTACGCCCTTTATCCGTCTGCTTGTTGTATGGGTCTTTCATACGTTGCTGGTCTGCCCGTGCTTCCGGTGTATCTTTTGTCTTCCCATACACGCCCAGGAAGCCTAGCAGGTTCACGCAAAGATTCTTCGTCACGTGCATCACGTCGATTGAAGACCGGACCTCTAGGACTTTCCAATAGGGTAGCTCCCAGAATATAGAGCACTTCTTCCATATGGGTACGTGGTTGTCAGCGTCATTCGGAACAGATAGACTGCCAGGACCCTTTCCAAAGATTACTTCTAAATCCTTGACCATGTCATATATAACATCACCATCAGGGAGGTTAGGCTTCTTCCGGCAATCTGCCTCACCGTTGAAATGCTTGCCGGGCTTTCTTACGGCATGACCGTTCGGAAGAAATCGACGATGCCCCAGGTACACATTCTTGTTTCCCAAATGTATACTTTCAGTCTTATCTAAACAGTGCGTGCATGCATTGTATCCCTTGTTTGACTGTCCTGAAATGTTACTAAGAGCAGGCCAATCATTGATGGTTACGAACAGCAACGCTCGTAGGTCAAATTCCTGTTGTTTGTGCTCATCCCACACACGTACACCTGGTTCGGACCACAACTGCAAAAGTTCATCAACTAATGGCCGTAGGTACACATCAATGTCGTTGCCGGGTTGCTTCGGGCCTTGGATGAGCACTGGCATCATAATGAACTTCCGCTTCATGCACAACCAAGGAGGAAGGTTGTAGATACATAGAGTCACGGGCCAAGTGCTATGACTGGAGCTCTGCTCCCCAAAAGGATTAAAGCCATCTGTACTTAGACCAAATCTTAAGTTCCTTGCGTCATCTGAAAATGTCGGGAACTCTCTGTCGATTTTTCTCCACTGGGACCCATCGGCGGGGTGTCTCAACTTCCCGTCTTTCTTACGCTCTTCTTTGTGCCATCGCAACAACCTGGCATGCTCTTTGTTTCTGAACAGACGTTTCAACCGTGGTATTATAGGAGCATACCACATCACCTTAGCAGGAACCCTCTTCCGGGGGGGCTCGTCATCGCCCTCAACATCACCAGGGTCATCTTGTCTTATCTTGTACCGCAGTGCATTGCATACCGGGCATTTATCCATGTTCTCGTACTCACCGCGGTACAGGATGCAGTCATTAATGCATGCATGTATCTTCTGCACATCTAATCCTAGAGGGCAGATAGCCTTCTTTGCTTCGTATGTAGTCTCGGGCAATTCGTTATCCTTTGGAAGCTTCGGCTTCATTATTTTCAGTAACTTCTCAAATCCCTTGTCAGAACAACCAGTCTCTGCCTTCCATTTCAGCAGTTCCAGTGTGGTACCGAGCTTTGTGCTGCCATCTTCGCAGTTTGGGTACAGCAACTTTTTGTGATCCTCAAGCATGGCCTCCAACTTTAGCTTCTCCTTTTCTGTATCGCATTCTCGCTTTGCATCAGAAATGACCCCACCAAGACCATCAGCGGGCTCATCTGATGCCCGATGTTCACCTCTTTCTTCTTCAACGTCTTCCATAACAGTATCACCGCATTCCTCTGGGAACATAGGATAGTTGTCATCATCCTCCTCTTCTTCATTGTCTTCCATCGTAACCCCTCTTTCTCCGTGCTTGGTCCAACAATTATAGCTGGGCATGAAACCTTTCCGAATCACGTGGTCTTGAATGGTTCTCGGGTCAGAGTACTCCCTGACGTTCCGACACTTCTCACATGGACAAGGCATAAAATTATTCACTTTGTTTGCCTCAGCCACATCGAGAAATTTATGCAGGCCTGCAATAAACTCGGAACTGCGTCGTTCGCCGTACATCCATCGCATCCGTGCATCCATCTGCATCATATATATAATTAAGTTTATCAAATACCATTACAATAACATCTTGAATAGTGAAATGACCACCGTACATCGACACGTGCAATATTTCTGTATCAATTACAGACGAAAAGGATAAAGTTGCTAACCTCGGTGCGGGTCGGGCATTTCATCGAACACATCTTGTGCGTGGCAAAGAGAAAAAAAACTAGCACCCCCACTTCCCACCAATCCAGGAAAAAAAAACAGAGGAGAGAGGGGGGTGGGGGCAACAATATATAGGCAGGGGAGGGGTATTGGTCCCGGTTCTTGGCACGAACCGGGACCAAAGCTCCGCGGCATGCCACGTGGTCCGGCTCTGGAGCTTTGGTCCCGGTTCTTGGCATGAACCGGGACCAATGCCCCCAACCGAACCGGGACCATTGCCCCACGGGGCCCTGGCAGCTCGAACCGGGACCAGTGCCAGGCACTGGTCCCGGTTTTTGCCTGAACCGGGGCTAATGGCAAAACAGTACTCCGGACCAAAAGTCCTTTTTCTACTAGTGGGTAAATGATATTTTTGGGTTTTTTAATGATTTATGCAAGATGAAAAGTATTTTTGTATTTTCGGATTTAATGATAGCTGAAAATAGAAAAGTGGTATATGGTGTTGGAAAGGTGTTTCTTATGATTAAAAATGGACCGGGGTTCATGGTTTCACAAATGCACTCTCTCTTTATAAAGTGGCAGACAATGGAACACACACAGAATTAACATATGAGATTGCAATACAAAGTTTGATAACAAGTTACTTAGATATATGGGCATCACGTCCTAACATAGAGACTTTTTGGTTATTAGTCTCTCTTATACTCCACAAGATGCGAACCAAATCATAACACCTCAGTAATTAAGATGACTCAGAGTATAGCAATAAGTTTCATGACATGAAGTGAAAATAAGAACATGCTGGATCTAGTCACAGGAAGAAGCTTGGTCACCCTCAACCCTTGCAGCATGGTATTTTTGTTTATCCTAGTGAGGTAACAAAGTAAGGTAAACACCCAAGTGGATCGCGATATTAAGTTGTCAGCTTACCGCACTCACCACTCCCCGTTACTCCAACTAATGCACACGTTCCCCACACACGCTCTCATAAACATGCTTGATCAAAACAAGTAGACAAGAACGGGGTACATAATATGCATCTATACTCATAACTGAAACAAACATGCAATCTCAAACATATAGTACTCATAGAAAGATCCACCACATAGGTATTACAATATGATCGTAATCATGTTCAGCAGCTCATACGGTACTAATTAGTGAAGCTCAAGAGAGGAGAGATACATAAGTTACTTCCACAAACCCATAGTCCAGAGGTGGACTACTCCCTCTTCATCATGGAGACGGTGGAGAAGTCGTTGGAGAGGATGGAGACCACCCCGGCAGCGCCCCACCGGAGTTTTCCCCTCCAATCTGTAGCTCCTGATCTCCGTTTCGGTGTTTCTGTGTTTGTGCGGCCCTTCCTTCGCGAAACGCCAGGGGACTTTTTTTATAGGCGTTTTTAGGTCAAAACGATGGCGGTGGACAAAAGATCGACGGCAGCGGAGCCACGAGGGCCAAACGAGTGGGCCCCATGTGGCCACAGTACCTGGCCGCGTGGGCCACCCCCTTTCTGCCTTCTGGCCTCCGTTTGCTTGCTTCCTTCGCTCCGAGATCTTCCTCCTTCCAAAATACTGACGCTTGTATTTTTCCATAATTTTTGGACGACGTTTGGGTTCCTAAAACATAAAAGGAAAGAAATAGGGTTTTCTGCCTATGCAGGGTTAATTCCATAAAAATAGGAAACAATTGATTTATTTCCTAAAATCATTAAATAACAGTAATATAACCCTTATATGATGCAAATATGATTAGAATATGTGTGATATAGTGCAAAGTTCATGTATGCATTTTACATGCGTCAACAACACACTTGTATACATATGGTATGGCACAACCTTGGTTTTGGTGGGGTTCCGACGCTCCGGGGCCCCGCTTCGGCGAAACCCTGAATCCGCTGGAAAAACCATAACGTTTTCGTCTACCACCTTGAACAGCGTCGAAAGGGGGTAGGCCAGTGGAATTTTTTGCTTGGTTGTGTTAGGTTAGGCCATAGGAACATGGAAACCAAAGTCTACCTCAAATAAACACAAGATTCCATCTGGTTCGCCCGAAGGGGGAGTTTTCACCTCTAAGTGCAGAAACTCACTAGAGAGAAAGTGAAGTCGGTGAAGCCGGTCACACCTCGGAGTAGGATATTGGACATTTACAACAAACAACACACTTTTATACATATTTTATGGCGTAACCTAGGTTTTGGTGGGGTTTGACCCTCCGGGGCCCCTCTTCGGTGAAACCCTAGACCCGCTGGAAAAAAGTCAAAGTTTCCGTCTACACCCTTGACCGGAGCCGAGAGGGGGTAGGCCAGTGGATTTTTTTGCTTGGTTGTCCTAGGTTAGGCCATAGGATCACGGGAAACCAACTTTTGTCTCAAGCTTGCCCCTTGTTCGCTCGAAATGGGAGTTTTCACCTCTAAGTGCAGAAAATCACTAGAGAGAAAGTGAAGTCGGTGAATCCGTTCATACCCCGGAGTAGGATTTAGGACATTTAAAACACACAACACACTTGTATACATATGGTATGGCACAACCTAGGTTTGAGTGGGGTTACGACACTCTGGGGCCCCGCTTCGGCGAAACCCTGAATCCACTGGAAAAACCCTAACGTTTTCGTCTACCACCTTGAACGCCATCGAAAGGGGGTAGGACAGTGGACTCTTTTGCTTGGTTGTGTTAGGTTAGGCCATGGGACATGGGAAACCTACTTTTATCACAAGGTCTCACAAGATTTCCACGGTTTACCCAAAACGGGAGTTTTTTCACCTATATATAAGTGTAGAAACTTAGTAGAGAGAAAGTGATGTCGGTGAAGCCGGTCACACAACGGAGTAGGATCTTTCATATTTCAAACACACAACACACTTGTATAAATATGGTATGGAACCACCTAGAATTTTGGTAGGGTTCCGACGCTCCGGAGCCCCGCTTCGGTGAAACCCTAGACGGAACCGAGAGGGGGTATTCGTCCTCCCCACATACCACGACACTTGTACACATGTTATATGGCACCACCTAGGTATGTGAGATAATATGCACAGACATGCGATAACACTTACGTGGGTGGAGACACAAGATTCGCGATGTCATTCTATGTGGGTGGAGATCGTTATTCGGCGTAGCTATATACATAAAAATGAATAAAAACATATTTATTAAACATATTGAACTTAACTGAGAATAGTAAATAAAATACATAAAAATAAAGTTTAAAAAAACATGGTCATTGTGCCGACGGCTTTGACGTCGGCGTATTGTTAAGTTTGTAAAGAATAAATATTGCAAAAACAGTAGACACCTATGCCGACCGTAAAGCCGTCGGCGTATAGGGTGAGCCATTCCGGCGCTGGCTGTATGCCGACGGTATGCGTACGTTGAGGGAGGCCGTCGGCGTCTGTTGCCTGTACGCCGACGGCCTTTATACGCCGAGGGTGGCCATCGGCGTCTGGGTTCTACACCGAGGGCATTTTATACGCCGACGGCCGGGGCGCCCGGCTGGCCTCGTCAGGGTCTACGCCGAGGGCCCCGACAAATAGTCGTCGACGCATCATTTGGCCGTCGGCGTAGAAGCTCATTCCTGTAGTGAGCCGGCGGGACAACCTGCTCTTCGGCGCGGTGATGGCGTCGCCGTCCCTCCGGTTCAGCGAGACCAACGTGCACATGTTCCTCGCCGGGAGCAAGCGCCTGACTTCGTCATCGGCGGCAGCTTCTACGGCAGCGAATGCACTGTCTCCCACGGCAACTCCTCCGACGCCATTGCTGTGATCAATCGTGAGAGCGCCACCGAGTCAGTCGCAACTGCAGGAAGGTACACGTATATCGCTCACATCAATAGAGGCATAGATCATGCCTTCATCCTGGCGCTAATCGTGATTCTGGACAAGATGCATAATTATTCCCCCAAGTGGTAGGGTATCGGATGCTCCACGTGGTAGGGATCAGATGCTCCACGGAGGTGCGATCGTTGCAGGAGCTAAATGTTAGCAAGAAAACAATGAAGTAGCGGAAAGATCAAACCAACGGGGACACGAGATTTAACGTGGAAAACCCCTCCAACAATGGAGGAGAAAAAACCACGGGCGCCATCCAGCAATACTTCACTATATCGGGTGAGGTTACAAACGCCGGGGATTTACACAATGTGACTTATCCCAGCCGGCGGCTTACAAGATGTATATATGGTGGTAAAATCCTAGGTCGGCTGCAGTCTGACCCGGAAACGGCGTGTACCGTCCAAAACCTCCGCAATTTCGCAGGTATACAATCTTCGTGTTGTTTTACTAGTACTAGTAGGCTAATTTATCTCAGCACGTATATGTTATAAACGATAGCAAAGAAAATGACGAAGTAGCGGAAAGATCAACCAACGGGGACACGAGATTTAACGTGGAAAACCCCTCCAACAATGGAGGAGAAAAAACCATGGGCGCCAGCCAGCAATATTTCACTATATCGGGTGAGATACAAACGTCGGGGATTTACAACGTGCGACTTATCCCATGACGGCGGCTTACAAGATGTATTTATAGGTGCCCTGACCTAATCGGGACGCTCCGCTCTCCTCATCACAAGTTGGCCTTTATCAGTATATACGAATTTGGATCACCACAAAATAACAGTATATGAGCTGCGGAGCTCGGTTGATGATCTCTAATCCGTGATCCGTGAGAAAAACGTTGATGCTAGAAATTACTAGGGTTATGGATTGGATTCCCAATGATGATCATGCATGTGAACAAAGATACGAAATCTTAAGATTGTCTCCTTGTCCTTAATTTGCATGTGCCACGCAATCATGCAAAGGTCGCTAGCTTAGGTAGCTACACACGGTTGCAACGCTCGGCACGTTGCCACGAATGGCTCACCGTCAAGGTCATCTCGTATAACAAAATAAAAAGAAGACAACCGCCTGCCTAGGGTTCTGACGCCGCCAACCTCCTACGCTGGTTCGGTGAGTGGGACTGTGGGAGGATACAAGAGTCCTTTGATCTATCGGTGGGAATTGTAGCTAATCTTGTTAGAATAGGTGTCAGTGTTAAACTAAAATTTAGAGATCATCTTTTAAAGTCTATTGGCTTCTTACTCGCTCCGTTCCAATTTAATTGACTTGCTATCCACCACATGTGGATGTATCTATACATATAACTTGTCTAGATACATCCGCATTTGATAGATAGCAAGTCAATTAAATTGGAACGGAGGGAGTACTTTCTAAGTCTTGCAATCGTTTTGCTGTGATTCGCTGTTTAGGGCGTGGTCGTTTGTATGGTTCTTGTGGTTGGTGACTTGTGTTGGCCTGGAAAAGTGTGCTTAGGTAGTTTGCTGTTGGTTTGTTGGTGATAACAGGTTTTTGTCCCATAATGGGCACTCCATGACGAGTGTCTCGGGTTTCGTGTTATTGCCCCAACCCGCTTCATTGTCCCACCCCACACCCCCACCCCCACCCCCACCCCCACCCCCACCCGTTTCTTGTGATTTGTTTTGTAAGAAGACTGAATATTTCGGGACATTGGAGCATATGCTCCCATTGTTTAAAAACGCATTTCAAAATGCCAAAAATTTTGAGAAAATTTCCAAGTGTATATCCAGACATATTATGTTTGCGCAAAAAAAATTCACGAAAAAAAGACATTTTGTGAGGCTTGAGTTAAAAAGACAAAATAAATGTATCACAAAAAGTCGTTTTGTAGCAGCCCAATTTGTCTTTTTTACATAAGCCACATAAAATGCTATTTTTCCTTGAAACTTGGTGCGTAAGTATAAATGTTCGTATGTACACCCGAATATTGTTTTTTTGGATTTTTTACATTTTTTAAATATATTTTTACATAAGGGGAGTATCTACTCCTATGAGCTAAAACACCGCCTCCGAATATTTCCTTTTATGAAATGGAAAGGGGTATGAAGCCCATTTGGAAACAATATACCACCGCGATAATCAGATTAATGCAATAAGTTACAGGGGTCAGGGATCAACATATATTCTACAAATCTCGCCTTGGTGTAATCGGGTAGGTCTCGGTTTGCTATCGCCCTGCCGGGGAGCTGTGCCTTCATCGGGCGATGCTGTTGCGGCAATAACGATGTAGATCTGATTATTTTGTCAACTTGGTGGTCGTGTTCTTCTTCGGGCTGAATCGACGTGGCCAACATTTCCAGTGAGATCGCGAAACTCTAGAGGCTAGAAAATCGGCGCGCCGTCGGTACATGCGGGATGGAGAACATGGGAATAAGAGGCTGGGTTGTATTTTTCCTTCTCAGGGATTTTCTTGTAATGCTGGTGTTTGATATGTACACACCTTCTCCGCTCGTTGGCTAAAAGAGAATAGTTCCCCTTTCCCGTCGTATACAACGAATACATATTCATATACTTCCCTAAAAAAATCGAATACATATACAGTCACACAGTGTGTCACCTTACACGCTAGCGTTGTACTCCATTTTAATTTGCACGGCACGCAAGAAATCATTTGGGGAGGAGACGGAGAAAGTGACATGGGCCGCCGTAACCAAAATGGGCCTAAACTTCAGAGCAGATTGCGTTAAACGGAATTTTGGAATTCTGAGGGGCCTACATCACTCCTAGTTCACTCTTTTTATGATCACAATCTAGTGTAAAAAGAAGAAGTTCGAAGTTCTCTAAATTCCTTCTCTCACCCCTAAAATCCAAACACACAGTACTCTGTACAGATCGACCCACTCGGTGAACTAGGTATCTCCATCCCTCCTAGGTATGGATCGACCATCATATCCATCATCCATGGAACATCGAGCTGCTCGATCCAACGCCGTGACCCTGAAGATTAAATTGGAGGTATTCAAGAGGCCGTGGCCCAGCGAGTGCCGGAGTAGGTGGCGCAAACGCCTTAACTGAGCTCGCTCCGTTCGTACTTGTGCTGGTCAAGAATGGACAAGCAATCCACTGATGGCTTCCCGTTTGCCGCCATTGATTCGCGCGCCCTGCGAAGTGCGAACCCCAACCGATCAACGTAGTTACGTCCCAATGGGGACAAAGCCATGGGGGGCCATGCCGACCAGCTTACGTACCAATTATTTGCTTAGTCATTACAGCGACCCCGCCCTGTACTACGTGCTTGCCCTAGATAGCTAGCAACCGGCCCGGCATGCCGGCGAGCTCCGCGTCAGCGGCAGAACGGTGGCACGCGTACGCTGCAGTTGCGCGAGCTCACCGACAGCCGCTGGCTACAGATTTGTAAAAGGGGATTAGTCAAAAGCACTCTGGTTGGCCCCTTCTGATTCGTTGGAGTTCATCATGCCAAAGTGCTGTTCTTTCCTGCAAAATTTTATTGTTTGTTGCAGCCTCTGGCTTGTTAGTTTATACATGTATATGATGTTTCGGTTAGTTGCTTGTCTGTACGTGCCTCCGCGGCACCGGCCTGACTTGGTTTAATCAGTGTGAAGATGGGTTCGGATCAAGCGTTTAAAATTAGGTTAGGATTCTGCTGTGATTACGGAACGGGTTGCTTAAAGAAAGCGACGGCCTTTGCTCGTCTTTGCCACTAAGTAGGATGGATGGATGCATCTGTTGTTCAAAGGAACAGCTTTGCGTTTAAAGAAATGCAACAGCTTGCTTAATTGATTTGACTGATTTTTAAACGGCGAGCTGATGAAGTCTAGTCAATCGACAGAAAGTTGGAAATCCAGGATTAAATAAATTGTGCAGAAACCAATCTTTACTATTAAAGCAGACTTTGCCGTGATGGTACGTCTCGCGGTGTTCCGTGGTACGTCGTCCGCTCGCACGACGAGCAAACTGCGATCCCGCGCAATAAATACGGGAAGAGGAGAAAGAAGGAAAATAGCGAAGCAGCAGTTGTAGCACGCACCCACGATTCCTCAATTCATGGAAGCGAAAACTGCTAAAAATTCTCCACCGCAGATGCCCCTGCCGGAGGGGAGGGCTTCTCCGTGCTGCGCGCTAGCCGATGGGCGCCGCTGCCTGCACCGAGGGGAAAAGCCGATGTGTCCTCCGCGCGGGAATGCCTCCTCGGCCAATTCGCCGGCGCCGTCACCGCCTCGAGGTGTGTGACCGCAGATGGAGGCGAAGAAGGATGGAGCTCGCGTCACCTCCTCCCGCCCCCGCTTGCTCTTCGTCTTCCTCGGCTGCTGCTCCTCTTTGTCGCCAGCGTTTTCCGCGCACGAATCCGCCGCGGCCACAGAATCCCGTCTCTTGGGCCCGTCCAGGCCGAGCGCCTCCCTCATCTTCTTCCGGTATCGGTCAGATCAGCCGGCCAGGAGACGAATGGATCGGGGATGCCCGGAGCCGTGTGGCTACTCGAGCGAAATAACCAGCAAGTCTGATGTCGCCGCGTGCTCACCACCAGAGCCGCGTCTTGGTGGTGTAGCAGTCGGTGCAGGCCTTGGGGTCCCCGGAGGCCGTGCGCCTGTCCGGATCCAGCGATCCACTACCCTGCGGACAGATCGAGCGGCAGAAACGTCAGAACCTCCACCCGAACGACAGATAGAGCTCGGAAGCCAGCGGATCGGGAGCTCACCTTAGGATCGGATCGCCTCCCCTCCAGGACCATGGCCTCTCTCCTTCCAGGTCGCGGATGGTGTCTCCCTTACAAGACCACTCAACCGCCTCCAGTACCATCGTGTAGCCACCCCATGGCCGCCCGATCCTCTAATAAGGTAGCTGGCCTCCTTTCCATTGCATGCTTCTTCCTTCTGCATATTTCATTCATGAGCTGCTCTTATTTTATTCTCAAACTGCTCAGGCTGGTTCTGTACGTGAATATTCATACGAAGTTTGGGGGAATATTCATAGAAATAAGTGATCCAATAAGACATGTAGCAAGGTACTGATTGATGCAACTCTCTTGTATCGTTTTCATAGTATTTAATTGAACTATTGTTAAGTTTGTTATCAGGGATAACCGATTCAGAAGTTACCAAATAAATATAAGAAATGTAAATCATAAATTCTTAACTGGTGGCAAGTAGTACCTGACCTTACTCGTTTAATCTAGAGGTGAAGGCCTAAGCTCCAATATTTGGAATCACCGTTGAAGACTTGAAGAACACAACTTTTAAGTGTTAGGTTGATTGTCCAAGCAGGAGAAAGATTGATGTTGAGGTCTAGGATTGAACTGAAGTGAATGTCTGAGTGACATGGCAGATGACGGGCAGCAATTGAGTGCCGGATCAAAGCGTCAAACATTATTTATATACACTTAGAGCTGAAAATATAGCACTGGAAGCACATTTCTTATATTTGAACTTTGAAGTACATAAGTAGGCTATAAGCTAGGAAACAACTCTGTATACAGCGCAGCATCTGCATACAAGGTCCAATTCGCCGGATCTTTCTCCCCCATCGATTTCACCAAGCTTTGGCGCTCCAAGATTCAACCCAAGTGCAAGTTTTTTATCTGGCTCTGGCTTAGGCAGAGAATTCTTACAGATGATCAACTTCAGATCAGGGGCATCGAACACGGCGACCTCTGTGTGCTTTGTGATCAGGTTCCGGAAACCGCAACCCATCTAACTCTTGATTGCCCTTACGCCCGTTCGGTGTGGTTTCTCCTTGCTTCTTGGATCGATCAACCTATTCTGGCTACGACCCAGCATCAGTTTGCCTCTCCTGGTGATTGGTGGAGGTTCATGGGGACGACGCTCTCAAAAGATGAACTAATGGTGGCTTTATATGGAGTTTGGCACATATGGAAGGAGCGCTGCCGGCGTATTTTTCAGCAGGTGACCATCACAGAATCGCAACTCTTGGATCTCATTAGAGACGACATTCTCTTGATCGGAGCCTATCACGCTGGACGGGCGGCCTTGCATCAGGTCGAGCTTGTTGACGAGAACCTCCAGGGCGAGTAGTTGCGTGCTAAGCCAGGGCTTGGACCTGATATTTGTGGTTCTGTTTTTCCCTTTTTCCTTTTTCTTTGCTAATCCCTCCCTAGCCGTGTGTAACCTGAACTTTGTTCCTCTTTCCTCTTAATTGAATGGGCAGAACACCTGCCATATTACCTTCAAAATATAAGTTCTAGATGAGGTGCTTTGATCTTGAAAGTGATCCATTTTGCTGCTAGATGTAACGATTTGTGCCCTTGATTTCCAAGGGCATATGTTCTCATTGATTACCTACAATTAACTTGTTCTTGCTTTTTCTGCACTCATGCACTTGATTTCTGTAGTTTAGGATGGAAGACATCATCACTGCAGTTTTGCCTCTGGCGCCACCGCTGCATCTAGGTTGCTGCCAGATCCACATGCGGAGAAGGGGATGATGCTGCTCCTCCCTGCACCGTCACCTTGCTTCCTCCTCGCAACCATGGACAACCACGAGCAGATGCGAGCTCATCCGCAGACGAGAGCAGCCTAAGTGGTGACAGGAGGAGCAGGTGGCAGGGGCCTACAATTCCTTTGGCCGAGGTTGCTATCGGGACTTCTACCGGGATTGGAAACGTCCCGTTCGATCAAAACAATTTTTCTTGGTAAGATTATTGTCCGATTCTTTTTTTAGTCTTCCTTCAGACCTTGCATCCTTCACTATTAACTCGAAGTTATTTTTTGGCTTTGCCCTTCCATTTTGAATGTTAGATTCTTGAGTCACCGTTCTTTTTGCATTATTAAAATATTCCAAGCTTCATTTTGGATTGTAAAATATTCCAAGCTTCATTTTTTTTTGCTTTGCCCTTCCATTTTGGATTGTAAAATATTCCAAGCTTCACAGGTTCCAAATACTACAATCATGATTTTTAAAGATTTTTTGTTACAATTATAACACTAGAAAGATATGTCCAAAGTTAATCGGTGTACCTACACGGCTACACCTCAGCATAGCCACGATTTTCTCACTGCAGAATATTCTCGATACATATATTTACTCTTATTTGTGGTTTTGAAGCACTTGCATACTTGTGATTTTCATCTCTTCTGCTTCTAGGCCTCCATCTACAAGATACCCGAAGTGTTGACTGTTTTGAACCACTATGGCTAATGAATTCAGTGCCTTCGTTGCTGGTATAATTGTTAACTGTTTGTCAAAAGTTAAAAACTACGGGGTCTTTTTATAGTAAAACCTGGAGCCCACAAATACTTGCACTTGAAAATATTGGAAAATAAGAAATAAAGATAATTCACTACAGTATTTATGTCATAGGCTCGTAATGTCAGTTCAAGTTTTTGTGTACATGTGTGTTTCAGGAACCTTCACTACAATTGAGTTAAATCATCTCTATGGGTTTATGTCCAGCACATTCTTTATTTTCACTGCAAATTTATTTTAGCTATTCTTTGCGCCGTCAACTTGCATGACATTATATACATGGAAACTTGGAAAAAATTATTACTATTGATTTAGTGTTTTTGTTACCAAGGTTTGTTGACATTAACTCACCTAGGATTCGAGAGCCTTGGCATTGCTCAAATAGCTGCTTATTTCTGTTCATATCTACATTGTAATTTCGACACTGAACCAACCATGTTAAACATTACCACTGTAATTTCTTTCTAATTAACTGAGCCATGTCT
The DNA here is from genome assembly GCA_947311845.1 of Poa pratensis. NCBI lineage: Eukaryota > Viridiplantae > Streptophyta > Magnoliopsida > Poales > Poaceae > Poa > Poa pratensis. The sequence goes on from CAMZMU010000038.1 coordinate 66,436,194, forward strand.
TGATGGGCCAGCCTTAACAGATCTTATTGCCCTTGCAAGCCGGGCGACGACGGTGGACGCAACTAGCCAGTTATTATGGAGGTGGCACCGAGGATTGCAGGAGACTGTCTACACACTTAATAGATGGAACCCAGAGATGGCCGCTGGTTGTAATTCTGTGCGAAAATGGTTCTTGCGAAAATGGTTCTTGTGAAAAGGGTTGCTCTGTCGTGTACTCTTTCTATTTGAATTTATTGTTCCACCTTAATATGTAGAATTCACATAATTATAGTCCCAAACAGATGAAAAAATAGATGCAATTAGTGTAATTAGATATTTGTTATCATTAAATTGTCTTACATTAAGAAACAAGTGCCTAATCCATCTAAGAAAGCTAACGGTAGAATTGCGCTCCATCTCCTATGCTCCCAACTTGTGTTGCTAAATCTATGAACTTACACCATCTGCTTTTTCACATTACCCCCTAAGAATGTAGTAGAAAGATTGACATGTCTTCTGCTTGCGGCATGGGCTGGATAGTAGACGTGGGTGGAAATAAATAAATACTCATACCATAAACATAATAGTGCACATTTCGAGTGAGATTGATGTGGGAATAAACACATTATGATTGGAAATAAATGCATACTCATAGTAGAGACACAATGGAAGAGCAATGTTTGTGGTATAGGAACTTGCAGACTGTCATGTTTGATTCGTGAGAATTAAACCAAACTTTGGTCGAATCATTTTTTTATATCCGTAGCAACGCACGGGCATTCAACTAGTAAGAGAGTAATGTCAAATATTCCCTCCGTTCACTAATATAAGGCACACGGGACCCATTTTCAATTTTGACTACATACTAATATGAGTGAATCTATATATAAAATAAGTCTAGATAAATTTGAATCAAAAAAATTGAAATGATGGGTTCAGTGTGTCTTTTACGGAGTATTAGTGAACGGAGGGAGTCGTAGATATAACATGTAATAGCTTTTTTTTCTTCAAAATCACACGACAGCCAATAAGACAACACCGGCCGACCTGATATGAAACACACACCGCTGAAAAATAAAAACACTGCCAAAGTTTTTTTTAGTAAAAGCACTGCAAAGGTTATATGTAAGCATTGCCGTCATCATCCAACCAAACGAGCGACCCCTACTTCGCCGCAGAAGGCCATTGCTGGAGACCTCGCCAAAACACAGACCCGTGAAGTTGACATGTAGGTTCATGACAAGTGGGTGAGCACACACACGCCGATGACAAGGCTGCTCCCATTCTAAAGGTGAACTTCAAATGGGAACTATGTGAGGTTGGTATCGAGAAGGATCACCGTACGGACCACTCATCACATGTCATCATCACCATCGGGATGACTCCGCCCGAGCTTCGACTTCATAGAAACACATAGACCATGGAGACCATTGCACGCTAAAAGTCGACTATTAAAGTTTTACCGCAACTTCGACAACACTCAACTCATTTGTTGTTGCCACACAAGCTAAGAAAGGACCACCACCGCCACCTTTGACTGGTGCCCTGACCGATGCACAACTCAAAACGATACCCTACAGAGGGAGATGGCGTAGAAATGTCACCATCGTCCAATCAAACGGACCTGGGACACAAACCCGGGTTTCCTTGTGAGCTTCCATTGGGATGAGGAACAAGCTATCACTCTGTAGCGTCTTCAAGAAGATAACGACGCTCGAGAGCATCGACGAAGGCTACTCTGGCCACGAGCCAAAGACAAGCCTTCCGCTTGGTTTTGGCTCGTGAACCCTGCATCATCCTGAGGCCACTTCAGACGGGATAGAGCATGATCAAGCTGCTACCACACTTGAACACCTCTAGATCTTGAAGAGCCCAAGCCAACACCATCTGGAACCATCATCCACAATTCTCGACACTCACTACACACTGAGGGAAGACACCACACTCCCACAAAGGATGATGGCCATGCTGCATCGACGAGGCACCGAGATCCACGTGCGTACACTCGGGGGAAAACCAAATGCCATAACTCCGCCTCGTCACTCAACTCAACTTCCACACGAAGCCGAGAAGACAAACTTGTTGCCCTGGGCCACCGGGTACTCACCACCGTCACCTATGCTCTTTTTCATGTGGCGCGAGAGGATCCCATCATCGTTTGCTTACCGGCGTCAACCAGCAGGGGATGCGAAGGAGATGAGGATGGTGACGACGTCAACTAGGGTTCCCGTCTGAGCCGGCGTGAAGCCCGATTTGTAAATATTACATGTATATTAGTTGGAATCCTTCGTAAATTCACAACGCCTTCCAAGCGCATATGTTCTACCCGAAAAATAAAATGTAAAAATAGTTAAACATTTCGAAAGTGCATGAGCCCTCATGTGTGGTTTTGGTAATTAATGACAATCTCTATGGACTAATGGTTGCATTGAGCTATCCTTGTAGGGCTTGTCCATTGGTAATGCTTGAACACCATGTGTTGGTATCAAGATTGAAAGAAGAAGATAAAGTGATGACCAAAACAATATTCAAGTCATCATATACATTAAGAGAAGAAGATGAAGTGCAATTTCAAGAGAAGCATATCAAAGAAATCCTATGCTTGAAGCTTGTCACCCATTTGGAGATATTGGTCAAGTGAAGATGTGCCTTATAGAGGCTATCCCATATTGGTGTATGGGGGAGCGATATGTGAGTCTTCACCAAGCAAAGCACAATCAAGAAAGGTGGTCCACTTGAAGAGATCAAGATCGTCATCATCTAGCTCAAGTGAAATGCGCAAGGCAAAGGTATGATCTTGATAGGGTTTCTATTTTACCGGTCTCATGGTGTTAGTGGGAGACCGCGTTCTAGGATAGATGGCGTACTATCAAGAGAGGCTCTCAAGTGAGTAACTTGATCACATCTTTGTGGAGAGCTCAAACCATTGCATACTTGGCATCATCATCTTTCTTGGTTTTTATTTGGTTTTTCTCCTAGTTGGGTTTTGGTGCTTGTCATGATCTTTATGACAAGCCGGACCAAGTTCTTCGAAAACGGATTTTGTTTGGAAAACTTGTTGCGTTTTCGTGTTGGAAATATTATCGGTTTATCCATAAGGAAAACTCTTGTCGTTACCTTTCCAACAAAGTTGGTTTCACCTGATTTGGAGTTCAAACAAGAAAGTTATTGCATTTCAGGTTTGCTGGGTGGTTGCAGGAAATCCAGGCCAGAGTTTCCGGTGCCCCTAGACCGGAGTCTCCGGTGTGCTCACACCGGAGTCTCCGGACTCAGGTGAAAGGATCGGTATGACACCTAGAGGGGGGTGAATAGGTGCTACTTCAATTTTAGTACTTTTTCAATTTAGGCTTGACACAAAAGGTAAATTCTCTAGATATGCAACTATGGTGAATTTACCTATATGACAAGTTAGCAACTAAGCAAGGTACACGAAGTAAAGACTATAAACAAGGATAGAAGTAACCGAAGTGAAAGCACGCGGAGACACGGATGTAATCCAGAGTTCCTCCTTTTTAGGGGAGTACGTCTCGTTGGAGAGGTGTGAGCTACCACGAAGGTCAAAACTCAACCGCCACAAAGGCGTCACCTTCTTCTCCGATGAACCGCACCACAAAGGTTTGGTTCACCTTCCACTATCGGAATCCTTCAAGGCAGAATCCGGAGCCCTTACAACAACGATCCGGGGCACAACCCACAATTGGGTTGGGGGCTCCCGAACAGCTACAAATCTGTCACAAAGACAACAAGTGAGTACAACAAGAAGCTAGGTTTTCCCAATGGAAACCCTAGCAAAGGGGCCTCAAGTAAATGAGGGGGAAATGTAAAACGGCTTGGTGAAGATGTAGATCCGGGCCTCCTCATTCAATCCTCCAAAGATCAACGAGTTTGGGTGGAGGGATTGGGAGATCTAGTGATTCTTGAAGATGTAGATCCGGGCCTCCTCATTCAATCCTCATTCAGCTCCGGTAGATATTCAAATTGGTTCAGTGTCCTGTCCTGCGCCGGTTATTTCGGCAAGTCGCACAAGGCGTTATTTCGGCGGGCGTAATTTCTGCTCTGTTGCCTTCTGGGAATCCCGTTTCCAGCACGATCCGGATTTCTCGCGCTCAAATTTGGAACTCATCCTTGATCATAGGCAGGCAGGATATTCTGATACTGATATTCAAAATATGCTTGGACTCTGGCGTCTGCCACCGCCTACAGATATCATATATGGGCTTTTGGGCCGTTGTCGTGGTTGCGGATCAGCCTGGCACCCTGATCTTTTCTGCTTGGAAAAAAACATTATTCAGCGACAGAGTATATCGCCCAATTCTCCATTATGTTTGGGCTGTCAGGGTCGTGGTCACACTTCTAGTAATTGCCCTGGGAAGATTTTCTGCTCTCGTTGTCTCTGTTGGGGTCATAAAAATAAGGAATGCGATCACTCAAATTTTCTGCTCCCACGTCTTATTTGGGCTATCAAGACCAAGAAACCTGAGGCCAGGAGGCCTCTGATGGAGGAACTGGAAGAGAGGCCGCCTGCGGGCCCGATATTGGTTTACGTGCCCAGTACTGAAGCTGGAAATCCGGTTCCCGCGCTTGCCGTTTGCTCTTCCCCAATAGTTTCAATTTCATTACCGGCTTGGAGTGCTCATATTGCTGAAGTGGAACCCGCAGCTGAACAGGTGCCTGGTGCTGCTGTGGCCTTTGTTCCGGGTGAAGGTGCAATTTTCATCATGGAGTTCCCTATGTGGCCATCCTTCATGCACTTTCTCGTTTGGATGTACTACAAGATGTACTCTAGATCCATCCTTTCTGCTGAACATGATCACATCTCTGACTTGGCTGCTGCTAGTCTGAATCTGTTCTTCAGGCTGCCAGGGGAAATATTTGATCGAGCTCTCCACTCCAGAATGGGCTTTGATTTTGGGCTGCTTGGGTCAGAAGTTGTTGGGCCTTTTGGGCTGGTTCTGGCTAATGTTGGGCATCTAGTTGCTGGGGATTTCTTTTCTGTCTTTCCGCGCAATGCTGCTGGTGCTGCCCTGATAGCATTCTCTGATGAAGGAAGCACTGATTCGTATGTGACTGAAGAAGTTGTGGATTTTGCTCCTTTGCCGAGTCTGGGTTCTACTTCCTCTGCTGGATCTGGTGACTCCGGCCCTGATAGCATGCACTCAGATGATGACTCCGAGGTGTTTTATGAGCTGGAAATGGCTAATGCTCCAGCTTCAGATGTCTCTGCTGCTGTCTCGCTCCTTGCTCCCATTCAGGTGCCTGTTGATGGCCCTCGTCCCCGTGGACGTCCTCGCAAGGTTGACGCCCCTAAGGTTGATGTGCTGGTTCGCCGCTCTCCTCGCCGTGTCCCTGATGGGTTTAAGCTGGAATCCATTACCACTTGTCGCAAGCCCTCCCAGGTTCCGAAGGCCACGCCACCTGATGTTCTGCAGCTCTCGGAAATGCAGCGTATTGGGGTGGAAGAATGCGACATCAACCCCGATGAGCTGACTGAAGAGCAGCTCATGAAGAAACGTGCGGATTAAGCTCGCTTTCCTGCTATTGCAGCTCTCGATTTTGCTTGCTTGAATCATGCCTCGTCGTTTTGATCAGTCACCTTCGCGTGTTGCTAAACTTATCTGGCACATCTTATGTTGGAATATCCGTGGTTTTAATAGTTCTGCTAAATGGCCCCATGTCCGCGATAAAATTGAGGAGTGCGGCGTCTATTCTTTGTTTCCAGGAAACGAAACGTGTGACGGTTGATTCACAGTTTATTCGCTCTTTTGCTCCGAAGCGCTTTGATCAGTTTGCTTTTATCCCATCTGATGGTGCCTCGGGAGGATTGCTTGTTGTCTGGGCAAGTAATAAGTTTGCTGGACAAGTTCTCTTGCAGGAGAGCTTTGCGATCGTTATCAGCTTCACCTCAACCTCCTCTTCTGATAGTTTTGTGCTGGTGAATGTGTATGGGCCATGTGAAGGCGTTGAGCGTGAAAACTTTGTAGCTTGGCTTTTTCATTTGGATATCGCTGATGATACACTTTGGTTGATTCTCGGCGATTTCAACTTCTATCGTTACACTGACAGCAGAAATAAACCGGGGCAAATCTTGAGGATATTGCTACTTTCAATGAAATTATCAGCTACCTGGGACTTATTGAATTGCCAATTAAGGGACGTAGCTACACTTGGAGCAATATGCAGGCGGATCCCCTTCTTGTCCAGCTTGATTGGTTTTTCACTTCGCCAGCTTGGACGCTCAAGTTCCCGAACACCTCGGTTAGACCCCTCGCACGACCTACATCCGATCACACACCTTGTGTGGTTTCATTGGTACTAGTATGCCCAAAGCGTCTATCTTTCGTTTTGAAAACCATTGGACTAAAATGCCGGGGTTCTTGAGGTGGTTCAGCGCATCTGGGACATCCACTGTCCAGGAGATAGTGCTCGTTGCATATCAGGAAAGTTTAAACTGCTACGCAAAGGGCTGAAAAATTGGAGCACTAGCATATCTATAATCAGTCAGCTTATTGATAATTGTAATAACACTATTCTCCATCTGGATGATATTGAGGAGCTCCGTTCTTTACACATCTCGGAGTGGAATTTCAGAAATGTGGTGAAGAAAAAACTGCAGCATCTACTCATGTGTAAACAGGAATACTGGAAAAAGAGGTGCACGGTGCGGTGGGCGAGATTTGGAGGAGAAAACACGAAATTTTTTCATTCTATGGCGACCATCCGTTACCGAAATAATTCCATTGCTAGCCTAGCTCGTGCTGATGGCTCCATTACTACTGACCATCTTGAAAAAGAGGGAATCCTTCTTAACTCGTTCAAGGACAGACTAGGGGTGTCCACCCCAATTGATCCTGAGTTTGACTTCTCTGCTTACATTCATCATATGGAGGGACTGGATGCCCTCTCACGACCCTTTTCCCATGAAGAAATAGACAAGGTGGTGGCTGATCTTCCCTCTGACAAAGCCCACGGCCCGGATGGGTTCTCTGGTTTATTTTTCAAAGTTTGCTGGCCGATTATAAAGCATGACTTTTACTGGCTGTGTCAGCAATTTTGGGAGGGAGCTGTTAACTTGCAAAGTATAAATGATGCCTACATTACTCTCATTCCGAAGGTTCAGTCTCCAATTACTCCAAATGACTATCGGCCTATTTCTTTGCTGAATTCAAGTCTGAAACTGCTGACCAAAATTCTTGCAAATCGGCTGCAACAAAAAATTCTCCAACTTGTTCATGTTAATCAATATGGTTTCCTCAAAAGCCGCACAATACAGGACTGTGTCGCTTGGGCATACGAATATATTCATCAATGCAAGCAGGCTAAAAAAGAAGTGGTCATCTTGAAGTTGGATTTTGCGAAGGCGTTCGATACTATTGAACATGCTGCAATCATTAATATCCTCCGCTGCTGGGGCTTCGATGACCGTTGGCTTCATTGGGTTCAGATGATCTTCACTACGGGTACCTCCGCTGTGCTTCTTAATGGGGTAGCTGGGAAAAAATTCCCTTGTCGCCGTGGTGTGCGACAAGGCGATCCGTTCTCTCCAATTCTCTTTGTCGCCGGTGCTGATCTTCTTCAGTCCATGGTCAATCATCTTGCCAGTTCTGGGGTTTTGCATCCACCCTTGCCTATACCTGATACTGATTTCCCCATAGCCCAATACGCCGATGATACTTTGCTCATTCTCCAAGCATGCCCCACTCAGCTGCTCGCCCTCAAAAATCTGCTTGAAACGTTCTCTTCCGCCACTGGTCTGAAGGTGAATTACGCCAAATCATGTCTGATGCCTGTTAACATCGATGCTACACGGTTAGCTGAACTTGCGGATACGTTCGGATGTGCGGTTGGCTCACTGCCTTTCACCTATCTTGGGCTGCCGCTTGGCTCTTCTCGCCCCACGATGCAAGATCTCTCTCCGGTTGTGGATCAAGTCGAACGCAGACTCAATGGTAGTGTCCGTTTTCTTGACTATGGCAGTCGACTGACCTTCGTTAATTCGGTGTTGTCCTCTCTCCCGATTCACTTTCTATGTACCCTAAAAGTTCATAAGGGTATTATCAAGCTTTTTGATCGGTCTCGACGCCATTGTATGTGGGCCAAGGAAGAGGACAGCACTTCAGTTAATTCTCTTGCGGCCTGGTCTTTGGTTTGCCGCCCTAAGAAATATGGAGGTCTCGGTATTCTAAATCTTGAGATCCAAAATCAAGCTCTCCTCCTGAAACAGTTGCACAAATTCTTCAGCAAGGTGGATCTCCCTTGGGTGAAGCTGGTCTGGTCGTTATATGATCCCGATTCTCCTCCACACGCCCAGTCCATAAGAGGTTCATTTTGGTGGCGTGATATTTGGTCTCATGGAGGTTTACAGAAGCATCACACATACCAAGGTGGGAAATGGGCAGATCACTCTTTTTTGGAAGGATCTTTGGCATGATCAGGGCTGCTGTGTGATAAGTTTGCCCGTCTCTTATCCTTTGCCCTTAATGAGGACACCTCGGTGGCGCATATGTTGGAGCTCTCTGATCCAGCGGAGCACTTCGCCCTTCCTCTTTCACTGCTGGCCTTCAACGAACTTGAGCAGGTCCAGGCTATTTTTGATCAGCTTGACCTTGGGGCAACTGGCGCTGACGTTAAGGTTTTCCCTTGGGGCTCCACGAATTATTCGTCCAAAAAATTCTACAATTTCATCTTTGCACGGCTTCGTCAGGACAGCTCTCTGCAGGCCATCTGGAAATCAAATGCACTCCAAAACTGCGGGTCTTCGCTTCGTTACTGCAGATGGACAGATTGAACACGAAGGACCTAATGATTCGCAAGCACTGGCAGGTGGACTCCGGACCAGCGTGTGTCTTGTGCTCTTCTTCGTCACTCGAGACTAGAGATCACCTCTTCTTCTCATGCCCATTTGCCTCACAATGCTGGGACTTTATTCACATTCATTGGGATTGCTCTAGAGACATTTCGAACAGATTTCAAACTGCAAAGGGTTTTTTTCCTGGTCCTTGCTTCATGGAAGTGGCGGTCTGTGGCCTTTGGAACATCTGGAGATCAACGAATGATTTAATCTTCAAGGATATCCAACCCTCTTTGAGCCGATGGAAAACCAGTTTCCAACAGGATTCCTTCTCCACCAGTATCGTGTGCCCACTGCGTTGGTGCAACCTTTACTTGCTTGGGTGCTTAACACCTTCACTTAGATGGCTTTTTCCTTCTCTTTTTATTTTTTCCCTCCTTGAAATTTTTGGCCGTGTAATTGTGACGCTAAGGGAAACTTCTTGTTTCTCTTCATAAATCTATAAAATTACACCGTAGGGTTTTTCCCTACGGTAAAACGGTCAAAAAAAAAAATCTTGAGCTTGCAATAATGGTGTCTTCAAGTTTTGGGCGAGCTACCAAGCAGGAGGTACGTAGGGGGCATTAAATAGCCCTCCCAAAATCTGGCCGTTGGGGCCTTTTTCCCGAACCAGCGGTAGTACCGCTGGCGCCTTCTGCGCCGTGGTCAAACCCTGCGCTGACTGCGCCTCGAAACTTCATGAGCGGTACTACCGCCCGTACCGCCGGTAGTGCCGCACATGGTCTTCAGAAACTCCATCTGGCGGTACCGCGAGCAGTACTGCCGCCGTGCTGGTCAACCTCCAGCGCTGACCATCCTGAGCCAGCGGTACTACCGCCCGTAGTACCGCTGGTAGTGCCGCACATGGGCGCCCGAACCCCCATCCGGCGGTACCGCGAGCGGTACTGCCGCCTGTCTTTTGGCAAAGAGGACCCAGCGGTACTACCGCCCGAAGGGGCGGTACTACCGCCCGAAGGCAAAAACAACTCCTTCTATTCCTTTTCTCGTAGCGAGATCAACAGAGATGTTTGCATAAACCTGATCACACTTAGACAAGGAGTTAGGGGCACATGTTGGATTGTCAACATCACCAAAATATGAGTAAGAGCAAATTATGCTCTTTCATCAGGGGGACCGGAGTCTCTGGCCTGCCGGTTTGGCACTCGTGCCTCCATTGACGGAAGCTGCTGTATCGTGCCCAGAAATTCCCCGGAAGTGGACCGGAGTCTCCGCCCCTCCCGGCCGGAGTCTCCGTCCCGACCAGAGTCTCCGCCCCCCGGACCGGAGTCTCCGGTGTAAGTTTTTCTGCAACGGCTCTTTTTCTGGGGACCTATAAAAAGGCCTCCTTCTTCCCCAATGTGTGAAGCTCTTCCAAGCATGAAATTTTCCCCTCTCTCACCTCCATTGTTGACCTTGGAAAGCTTGCCCCTCTCCCAATTCCTCCCATGATTCTTGCATATCTTTGAGAGATTTGATAGAGGAGATCTAGATCTACAATTTCACCAATCCATTCCTCCTCTAAGTGAGGGGAACCTAGTAGATCTTGATCTTGGAGTTCCATTTGTTGAGTTCTTCTTTGTTCTTCCTCTCTTCTCCCCCCCCCACAAGCATTAGTTGCTTTTGGTGGGATTTGAGAGTGAAGGACTTGAGCACTTCTTGTGTTCTTGCCATTGCTTTTGTGCATCGGTTTGTGCTCTCCACGATGATTCGTGGAAGTGAAAGTTCGTGAGCTTGTTACGCCTTTTGTGGCGGTTGAGGCCTTTTGTGGTCACTTGGGAGCTCCCAATCCTTTTTGTGGGTTGTGCCTCAAGATTGTTGTAAGGTACTCGATTTCCGCCCAAAAGGAAATCAATAGTGGAAGGTGAACCGAGCTTTTGGGCAAGTTTCATCGGAGAATAGGGTGAGACCATTTGTGGCGTCTTGAGTTTGAAACTCACACCCCTCCAACGAGACGTACTCCCCTAAAAGGAGGAACTCGGAAATACATCATCGTCTCCGCGTGCTTCGGTTATTTCTATACCCGAGCTTTTTTACTTATGCACTTTACTTTTGTGATAGCCTTCGTGCTTGAAGTATCCTTTATGGCTATCACCTTGTTGCTTGTCTTGCTTAGCATAAGTTGTTGGTGCACATAGGTGACCTAGTTTATTTAGGTTGTTGGCTTGTTAATTTAAACACCTAGTTTTTTTCCGCAATTATCAAGCCTAAACCAGAAAAATTTTAAATCGCCTATTCACCCCCCTCTAGGCGACATCTTTTTCCTTTCACATTTCAAAAAATTCTGAAAAAAATGGTGACGAACATATAGAAGTGTTATACATGTTTCGTGGTGAAATGACAATTGTGGTGCTTTACGAAAATAACAAAATAGTGGCCAAAATGGTTTTTTTAGAACACTGATTTTGTTTTTTCGCACGGACCATCGCATATATCATTTATCATGAAATTTGGCACGTATTTAGAACACTTGTATATGTTCGTCACCAAAAAGTTTTAGTTCTTTTTTTTCTATATTTTTATTTGGAAAGGAGCATCTGAGTTCGGGAGTCAAAACGGCCCTCGCCTTTCTTTGAGAACATACGTCGTACGGGCGAAAACCCATTTTGGCTCGTACAAGCAGATCCTCTCATGGCCGGAAAATGCATTTTAAAATGTAAAAAAATCAAAAAGAAATGCGCATGTACATATCCACACATTCTATGTGCGCACACAAAATTTCACGAAGAATGTATTTTTTGTGGCATGTACAAAATTTACAAAAAGAAAATAGTGAATTTTGTCATTTTTATTGAAAATTGTCACAAAATGTCTTTTTTTTCATAGAACTTTTACATGCGTACATAAAATGTACTCCCTCTGTACCGAAATATAAGATATTTTAGATATCACGGATGGTGAGCAAATCTACACACTAATACACATTTAGGTACATCTGTATCACAAAAATGGTAAAATATTATATATTTTGGTACGGAGGTAGTAGAAATGAACACCTAATATATTTTTTTAGAACTTTTTGAAATACGGTCAAAATACATTTTTCGCCATGGAAGCAATATGCTCCTATTAGCCAAAACGGCCATCTTAGAAGACGAAGCACTCTTGGCTGCCAATTATTTGCTGGTGATAAAAGTACATGCATAGTAGTAAATTGTGATTCGCAAAAAAAAAGTAGTAAATTGTGCATTTCTGCATGCATATGAGTAGGGCCAGAAAATATCGTTGTCTGAGGACGACCCTGCTGAGTGCTGACGCCCTGAGTCAAACAGGAAAGTGAAGCTTTTGGATGGACGGGAGCCAATCAAGGCGGCTATTGCTCTATTTGGTTGAGTTCGCTGTCGATCACGACGAAATTTGTAAAATCGCACGGCTTGTGTTTGGCCGTAGGCCGCCTAACAGCTGAAGAAACACGACTGCTGACCGATCGGCTCGATCGTGCAGGAACACGTACAGAACTAACATGGTTCCAGATCTGTGTTGAGGAATGCGACCCAATGCGGCCAAACTGTTGGCGATGAATTTCCGATTCCCCGGCCCGGCTGCCGACGAATAGCACAGATGAACAGCAGGTCGCGAGCACGTAAACATCTGGACCCCGTGCAGTACCTAACCTAACCTTAATGACGCCTGCCAAACAACTTAGCTGGCTCTCTCAAAATACAGTACAGGTCTCCTTTTCGCCCGAAATTGTTGTACTACCACTAGCAGCTACAGGTCAACTTCCAGCATTCATCAACAGAATCAAGAAATAACCAAGTCTAGATCGTCAGTAGATCTCATCAGAGACTTGACCATGCGTGTGCTCGTGCGTGCAAGTAATTAATCCTTGTACTGGTTCCTGGATCGATCGATCGATCTCCATTAATGAACAAGAAGAGATGATTCTATTACTCTAATAAGTTCCAAGCTAGCTCCTCCCACGATCGAGCGGAGCTGGATTAGATTAGTACAGCTGCACGCAGCATTAGGGCAGAGATTACGCATCAATATGCTTCCGGCATATGCTCCTACATGAACGATCACAGTTCAGTAAAATTTGGAACAAGGTTTTATAACTCACCGACGAAAATCTGATGGCGACTGATCGCTGCGCTGCCGCGTGTTCTGAGGGAGCCATCGTTTTCTAGGGTTCGTCGCGTTAGGTGACGATGACCGTGCGCTTTTCCGCACGCTCTCCTCGCGTACGTCGTCGGCGCTTGCATTGCTTTACTTGTTTCTCGTTCTTCGTCAAACCACCCTGATTTTAAGATCGACCTCCCGATTCCGCAAAGTCATTTTCTTTCTTCGTCTTCACAGCAGATTCCGGTAGCTCGCCATGGCTTCAAGGTAGTGTAGTTAATTTTAGATAGTTTAACACTTTCGTGTGCTAGCTAGTAGAGTAACACGTACACCGGCCGGGCGCCCTTATTAAGAAGGCTGGAATCTTGGCGTTGTTTTCACGTGGACCCAAATTTATTGTTGGGTTATGGACGCTAATTAGACTTCACTGTGCCCCATACGATCCATGATGATTGTGCCGTGTCATTGTGTGTGTGAGATCTTCTTCCACATGGATGCAGTGTATACATGCAGACGTTGTCCCCGGTCGTGAGAAAAGGCATATTCGAAGATGTGATGGTTCCAATTTAGCTTTGAGATTTCATTTATTCCTTTACCTTGCAAGTTATCATTCGAAAAAAGGGAGTAGAACCCAGCAAAAGAAGCTAAGAATCTCATCGCCTTTTGCTTTGCTTTGTTGTGTGCAGAAAAGAGAAGTTTGGACCAGAAGAAGAACGGGGAAACGGTGTCCTGTACTCATGTTGGAAAGTCAACCAGATAGAAAATATTTGTTGGTACTTGCAAAGCATTTTAATTTTTTTTCATGATCATTAAACATATTTAAACACAATGACTTATCTGCTAACACGACTCATTTGCATTACGATACAGAACTAAAAATCAAAGAAATGGAGGAAGGGAGGGGGCGATCACTATTTTTTGCTAGTACAAAAAATGTAAGCAGCTACAAGGCCATTAAATTCTTTCACGTGACACGAGTCCAACGGCAATGCATGGGAGTGCATTACTCCCAGTGCCCACTGACATGAGGCCCCACGCCGCGTGGCAAGGCAGGGGAAGCGCATCACGCGTCGACCAGGTCGAGAGAGAGAGAGAAGAGACGCGGCTTGCCTGCGGCCTTCCCATGCGACCATCCGTGCGGCCGTGTACGTGGCGTCCATCCGGCGCTTCCGCTAATTAAGCATCTCGTTCGTATTTTGCAGTTGGAAACAGATACGAAGAATCCCAAGTTCCCAACCATAGTAGCAGTACTTCTCGTGCTCCTATAGCCCTGTCGTCGTACGCCGGCGACCCACACCGTCTACCACCGAGCTTTCCCAAGGCAGAGGAAGGCTGCCCGTGTCTCAGTTACGTTTTAGGTCTCGGTTCGGTACTTCGGTCGCCGATCGGCCGGCCGGACGGCTCGGCTCTGCTGCGGAATTGGCCCAGCCGGACGAGTCCCAAACTTGCGCTTCAGCCGGACGAGTCCCAAACTCAATTGGAAGCGTACGCCGGCCAGCCGGACGAGTCCCAAACTTGCGCTTCCTCGCCGAACTCCATCGCCTGCATGCGATTCTGGCCAGCTTGCTGCTAGTTGCCTAGGCCTTTTTCTTCACCGACGGAGGTAGCTACCATGAAGAACGCGCCGAGGCAAATGGCCACATGGACGATGAGCATCATGGCGACGAGCAGGCTGAGTGCCTGAGTACCAAGTCGGCGAGGAGCTCTGCTCGGAAGAGGACGGGAGTTGAAAAACGCAACAGAAATCACGCTCGGGGATGGGAAATAGAGGGAAGCACCGGATGGACGCCACGTACACGGTCGCACGGATGGTCGCATGGGAAGGCCGCAGGCAAGCCGCGTCGACCAGAGGCCCGATCCCAGATGTTCCACGTCATAAATGTACCGGGTCCTGTCCAGCTCATCTGAACGGCGGATTGCGTCTCCACTCACCGGTTTGAGCTAAGGAGGCACCGCAGATTGTTTCTGCTACGAGAACCCCACGATTCAATGCTTCTTCCTGAACCTTAGGTATGACATGCGGGCCACACCATACACGATTGGAGCAACCATAAACTTAGGTAATTCGGATGTTTGATGGATTTTATTAGGGAAATGAACCGCGTAGGACAAAAGGAAATGTAACTTTTTGTCAGGGAAATTATCTTAGTATGGAAATGCATAACTAATTATACTAGATAAGTTTACCAAGTAATTAACTGTTTGCAACTTTTTGAATCATTCTCGCATTTTATAGGTTATTCAAGTGAGTTTAAATGCCCTCACGTCACTTTTCCTAAGAATTCAAATCAACTAACATGTGTATCTAAAATGTTGTTTGAGAACTTATTGGAGTTTTTTGCTCTTTCCTTTTGTGATTGATCTGATAATAGCTTCTTTGTAATCAATTTGCTTTCTTCTATAAAATATAATACGACATTGCTATATTCTCAAAAAAAAAATGTATCTATGGGTGTTCCTATCGATTATGGATATATTGACAAATGTGATTATTCTCCTGATTTGAAGGCGTTGCTTCGTAAGAAGGGTGACTTAGGTCGAGGTGTTTATCGCCATGTTATGTAGTCATGGTTTGCATGTAATGATCACCTCATGTAATTTGTTTGTAATAAAATATGGCCCTATACATTTTTATGCATAAGCTAGAAGGTATAATGATTTATTCTGAGAATAAAAAGGAGAAAACTATGCAATGAGTACTTGAAATACAATAGGTAGAAAACGAGATTCTCTTTAGTTAAATGAAAAAAAAAGCTTAGACTGTATATTTTGAGTTGTGCCTATAAAGGTCAATACGTACGATAAATCGCCATAATTGTACCGACAACAAATCACATTTGCACATAAGCGGCCTGCAACATGTCATAAATCTACATGTACTAATCACATTTATTGGATCATCGTGATCATATCTAAGAAGATCTCATTCACCATAATCCAACACGTTGGATTGTATGTCTCCTAATTTATGCGTAAACTTAACCAATTCTATCCTAAAGCAACACGTGTACCGAACTCGGCGATTCTAACCTGCATTGTATCTATCGTGCATGTTTCAACCATTGTTTGGGTGCTTTAAGCATGCTAGAATAGTAGAATGTTTCGTCAAGTATTCAGAAAACTTCACGAATTGATAGACGAGAGACATGCATGGTATCCACCGTGCACGTTAGAAAAGTCATTTCTCCAAGTGTACCAGTCTATAAATAGGAAAAAATTGTAGCGCACATTTTTCACTAGAGAAGCAAGCAAAAATGGAGAAGACATTCGGTTGACCATTCGAGCTAAGCCACGAACTGCAAATCGGCAACGCCTCCCACGAGGACGAAAATGGCGTGGCCGTAGCAGGCCACCCATGATTGCCCACGCTTCCACACAGAGCAAAGCAAATTAGCTAGGGCCCCATGCAAGTCAAACGCACACCCCACAACGCCCATTGACATGTGGGCCCCGGCAACGTGTGGATCAAAAAACCAATCTCCAGCTTCCTCCATTCCAGTCACCCCTCCGGTAAGCTCACCGCCGTCGGTGGCGAGTTTATTTCTGGCGAGTATATATTTACAGGCAATACACGCCAAGAGGGGAGCGAAGGCAGAGAGAGAGGCCGCCGAGAACCGGAAGCAGGAGGAGGTTGGTGGCCGTGGAGAAGCTTCTGGAAGCCGCCGGCCATGGGGGACTCGAGCGGGTCGGTGTCCGTCGACGTGGAGCGGATCTACTTCGGCGGCAAGGTCCGTGCTCGCATTCCGGTTCTTGATTGATTTCATTTTCCCCCGGTTTGGGGTGGCCGCATTCCTGTGGGGATGCTTGATTTGTGCTGGGCGAGCTTCGGGGTGTTTCTGTTTGCTCTTTTTGTTTTGGTTTGTTGTGGGTTGTTAGGTAGAGGGGGAAGCTTGTTCTTGCATTATTCCCCTCCTTCCCCTGTTCTTATTAATTAGTTGCAATTTGGTGATGCTATTCTTGTATACTTGCTGTATTGGGAAAACTGCAATCTGTATGGATTAGAAACATTAGTGATGTGTGGCTTGTTAGTTATTGTGTCGGGCTGCTTGCAATTCGTAGTTATGTTTCCCTGGCTGCAAATGCTGCTCAAGAGTAGGAAAACAAGAAGAAATCAGGCTTAGAATCATGTATTTCATTGTTCATGGTGCCATGCAAACCGCTGTTTTAAGATTACTAGCTTATGAAGCAATGTCAGGAAGCGTGTTCATGTTATTCCTGTCTGTTAGGCAACGAATGGTGGTGGTTTCAGGAAGGAAGCTGTATTTCTGGTCAATTGGGGAACATAATCATCGTCTAAATTAGAATAGTTTGTTTTTACCATTCCTCATATGAGGGTTGTTCTCAGTGTTACTAAATATGTCTTTGCACCATGTGATTCATCAGGAGCATCCTGTGAGAACGAGATACGGCTCTGTATCTGTTTCTGTATACGGAGACGAAGACAAGCCAGCTCTCATAACATACCCGGATGTAGCTCTAAATTGTAAGTGATGTCATTTTTGTTAGGGTTGGTACCATAATTTTTTGCTATAACAAGGTAGCTCATCTGTTGTCTTCCTGGTTGGTAGACATGTCTTGCTTCCAAGGATTGTTCTTCTGCCCAGAGGCTGCGTCCCTGTTGCTTCACAATTTCTGTATTTACCATATTACTCCTCAAGGCCATGAGGTATGCCATGATGGTTCTTGGATTATTTCTTTCCCTATTTCACATGATCATCTGCTATTTTCCTTGTATTCTTACATGTTTGTCTTTCATGGCATGTGCTTGTCTTACAGTTGGGAGCAGCTCCGATCCCATCAAATGTACCTGAGCTATCTGTTGATAAGCTCGCGGATCAGGTCGCTGATGTTCTTGATTTCTTCGGGTACTTTATCTGCTAACTGGCCTAATTCTTTTTCATATTCCATTGTTGCCTAAAGAACTCCTCTGATGTTATTATGGCATTGCGTTTACAGTTTAGGGTCTGTGATGTGCCTGGGCGTCACCGCTGGTGCCTACGTTCTGACCCTCTTTGCAGTGAGTGTTTGCATGATTCGGTCTTCACAGCATGCCTACAATATTTGCTAATAATTCTTCTTTATATTATCCTAGACAAAGTACCGGGAAAGAGTTATTGGCCTAATGTTGGTTTCGCCTCTGTGCAAAGCCCCATCTTGGAGTGAGTGGTTGTATAATAAGGTAATGATCTATACTTCAGTCTCAGCAACTGGTTTTATCGCTGCCATCTTTCTTTGTGCAGTACTGGAAGTTTAGTGTATTTTGTAATAACCAAAAAAATTCATGTTCAGGTATTGTTAAACTTGCTCTATTATTGTGGGACAAGTGGACTGGTGAATGAATGCCTGCTTCAGCGGTATTTTAGCACGGTATGCGGTCCATCATTAGCTTCTTTTGTTTACACACTTGTGCCTATTTAAGTTTCACTCAACATCTCTCTGTGCTTTGTGCAGGAAGTTCGCGGGAATGGACAGGAACCTGAATCAGAGATTGTGCAAGCATGTAGAAGTGTTAGTACTTTGTCTCCTTTCCAGCTTTCTAGTGTTATTTCAATGCGAGTGACAGTGATATCTACTGTTTGAACATATGACTGAAGCCATGGTTACCTTTTTGTGCAGTTGCTTGATCAGAGGCGGGGAGTTAATGTATGTCGATTCCTTAAAGCAATAAACGAGTAAGTGAACAATATATTAGCTAGACATTTCTGTAGCTGTACATTTACAGAAATGGATCTGAATTCACTCAAAACGACAACTCCATCTATCAGGAGGCATGACTTGACGGAAGCACTAAAGAAGCTTCAGTGCCGGACGCTGATTTTTGTCGGAGAGAATTCACAGTTCCATGCCGACGCTGTTCACATGACCACAAAATTAGACCGGAGATATTGTGCTCTCGTTGAGGTATTGCACAGTTTGTATATCGAAGTTACTAGTTGAGTAGTTGACCCACATACCCATTGTAAGGCAGGTTCTAAGGTGTATTTTGTGGTGCAAATTACAGGTTCAGGCATGCGGTTCGCTTGTCACCGAGGAGCAGCCACACGCCATGTTGATTCCGATGGAATACTTCTTAATGGGATACGGGCTCTACAGACCGTCCCCGCTCGACAGCAGCCCTCGGAGCACCTTAAACCCGTTCTGCATATCGCCCGAGCTCCTGTCACCAGAGAGCATGGGGGTGAAGCTGAAGCCCATCAAGACTCGGACCTCCCTCAATGTTTAATAACATGCGGGATAGATCTTGGATGGACTGACGATACAGCTCGGAAAAGCAAAGTCTGCTTGAGCTGGAGCACGGTCATCGCCGCACACAAGTTTTGATGCATTCCGGTAGAATATCAGTTTTTGTTGTAGATTGCTGTAAGCCTGTAATCTACGCACGTCTCCAGGATAGGCCCTGTAATCTACGCACGTTGGGATAGGCAGGCAAGGGTGGAAGTAGGGTGAGGCTGTAGGGGAGGAATACATACGGTTTGTTTGTTCATATGTTTTGTTGTAGCCCACATGTGTATATGTCATCACATCATTTCACACAGAGAAGGTATATATATGGTAAAGCAGAATCCTGTTATGGAGTCTCGGACATAGGCTTTGCCTTTACTGGAAAGTTTAGCATGAGTGGCTGTGATCTGCCCTGTTGGTGCCCTGTCCTCTGACGGGCTATCGTTGTGTGCGTCATGGAGTGGGTGATCGACTGGTGGCTGGTTAATTGATTCTGGGTGAGTGGTTGTTCTACCATCGATGGCTCAGAGGCTATCTCTATTATGTATGGTTCCTTGTCACTTTCCGGTGTACCAGCATAGATGGAACACATTACGATGCAAGAATTATGATGGAGTTACTTATCTAAGCGTGGTAAGCTGTAATCTTGAATCAATAGTGGTTTCCCTCTCAAATTACAGGCGCGCACTAGCACAAACGTGAGCGCCGCGTCGGACGATGAAGTGGGGAGCCAAACTGCAGGTGCCGCTCCTGCGGTTATGACATGATTGGCAAATGATTTTGCTTGCCGGGTCAGGTACTCAGGTGGTTGTCTGGAGGAAGAGAGGAGGAGGATCCCGGCAAGTGGCCGGCAACGAACTACTCCGTATTTTAAGTAGCGGACAGGGGAGTCTCGCACCTTGCAGGATTTGGTTTGATTTGGCTCGTGTTGTATCAGTCCATCAGATTGACCTTGTCCTTTTCCAAAATCTTTTTGGCCAGGCTTTTTTAGGGGCACCTTTTTTTGGCTAGTTGATTCTGACACTGCAGCCACGTAACTGAAACGAGAGCTGAGTGTTTTTTTCTAGAAAAGTTGCTAAGCTTTATTGATTCAGAATATTCATAGGTACAGTGAAACTGTCATAGGGAATACCCAGCCAAACATGGCATGCTAACCCCAGCGAGCAAGAGCTTCCTGATTGTTCTTCCTATTCTCATGAACAAAGGAGCAAGTATTGAACATTGTAGCTCTTCCGACAATCTCCTTTACTATTGAACAATACATCCTCAAGGTGCCATACTTGATATCTGCAATCACAGATTTGCAGTCCCATGCAACATTCACATTATTGCGTTGGAGATCATTTGCAAGCATCAAAGCTTCATGGCACACCAGCGGTTCCAGGGTACCTGGGTCATCAATCCCTGCGAACACCATAGCTGACGCTCCTAGATAGTTAGCGATCAGGTGGTTGTCCTCGAGGACGAGGAAGAGGAGGAAGATCCCACTAAGTGGCAGGCAACGAACTAGTCCGTACATTAAGAGGAGGAGGATCCCAGACCGTGACTTCGAAGGACATTCCGCTTGGTTTGGAGGTCGAACATGAGAAGATCCAGTGATCTTTGGGCCTTGACTCTTTGCCAACGGCATCCTTATGTTTGGGAATGAAAGGTTCACCTTTGGCTCGTGGTTAGGGAAACGATGATCAACCCACCCACTGGCGCCACAGGGTAACTGCGATTGGTGTTTACACAGCCTGAATTACAGAGTTGTGGTCTAGGCGTAGCATGTAAGCGGATAGGATTTTGTTTTTTCCTAAATGAATGGGGATGTAATCCTGCATGATGCACACAACTCTTTTATTGTAGTGTTTAAAATATCAAGTTTACACAAGTCACAAATAAGCGAATATAATAATTTCCACATCGAATCCGTTTTAAAGAATCTATATTGGTTTGAAAGGATTCGACGAATAAGTATATATGATTCCAAACTCGATATGGTAGATAGCATTTGAGCATGTATTATCAGAAACTAGCAAATTGCCCGTGCGTTGCAACGGGTATAAAATACATCAAGCATCTTAGGTTAGAAATATATCATGATTTTTGTTGTGTAATTATATATATAATTAAAAATATATTTGGTTTCTCTCAAATTTCGCGAACCTGTGTGCCTGCTACTTTTTCGTCGCGTTACTGGTCACCTGCAGCCCTCTCGACCACGGCTCGTGCACCTGCTTCTCGCTCGGCGTCCCGCCAGGCTAGAAATTTAGAAAACAAACGAGCACTGGACCGTGTCTTAGTCTAGCACCAGAGCTGAGAGCATTCGATCATCCAAGATCGTGCCTTCTAAATTAAGCCGCTCATGGTGCTGGCGGCCTGGCGCTGGGGTTCGGCGTGTTGCGCTCCTCCGTCAGAAATTTTACGGCAATGAACTTCTCAGGCTCTGTTTACTGGATTATAAAGCAATCCGGACATAGACTCCTACTCCTATACGTTCCTTGCCAAATTTCCCTTTCATGGCAGTGGGTAAAAGATATCAGAGGCGAGCTCACGATCCAGGCCTTAGTGCAGTTCATGATTCTCTGGTGTACACTGCGAGAGAGGATCCCCCTTGTGCCTGACGAGGAGGACAATTTCAGATGGAGACCGACGCATAAGGGTGTCTACTCCGCAACATCGGCATACAAAGCTTTCTTCAATGGATTGATAGAGGCAGATTATGCAAAGACCTTGTGGCGAAACCGAGCACCTCCAAAAGAAAAATTATTTTCATGGCTTGTGATGCGAGATCGTTGCTGGACAGCGGATAGATTGGAAAGAAGAGGGCTACCGGGGCCAACAAATTGTGTGATGTGTGACCAGGAACCGGAAACGCTAAACCATCTCCTGGCAACTTGTCCTTTTGAAAGGACCTTCTGGTACAGACTATGTCAGGAAACGAAACACCCAGATCTTACTCCAGTTGGTCAGGTTTCAGTTCGTCAGTGGTGGGTGCAGACATTGCAGCGTGTAAGGAAAAAACAGGGGAAGGACACAGCCACTTTGATCATTTCTGGGATGAGAAAAAGAAACGCTAGAGTGTTCGAAGGAAAAGAAACAAACCTAAACTTTTTGGTCAGCAAAACATGTGCGGAATTGTCGCTGTGGGTGCTGGAAAGCAGAAAAGCGGATAATGGCGAGGAGTATACTCGTTGCATCGATTATGGAGTATAACTTGGTTAATCTGCTAGGCTATTGAATAACTTATTTTTGTTGTATGACTGGCTGATATACATATGGGGGTAACTATCCAATTAATTATGTTTTCACCCAGAATCCGCTTCCACTTCCGCTCCGTATTTGAATTCCGGTCATTATCCGCGCAGTTCAAAATTTGACGAAAAAATATGGTAACCGTAAAATCCAACCTAATTCGATCCGTTTACATCTTAGCTTAAGGTGGTATACACCGTCCGAATAGATAGAAGGGATGACCCATTTTATAAGGAAAACCGGGTGCTATGTGGGTGGTTTTTTCATAAGATACTCGGGCACACTTGTTTTCTCTTGAGATACTCGCGCACACTTGGAGAGCATCTAGCGAAAACAAGAACCATAGGTACCACTTCCAAGCACACTTAGATATGAACACGGCAACATACCAAAACATGGTTTATTCACAACAAGCAGGTCTATCAAGAATCATGAACTGGAGTAGGTGAATACAAGGGTGATTAAAATTTGTCAGTGAACATCCATGGAGCTACTTGTATCGTATGCTTGCGATATTATGAAAGCAGAGGACGTCTATTCCTGCTGTGATAGGAAATGAAGGACGTGCAGATATGGCGCAAACCAGTTGTCTGTTTCTGAATTTTAGTTCGGCATTAAGCATATTTATGTTGAGGAACAGTCGGGAGGCTTTAAGCTTCTGCCAGAGATTCAGCTGGAGATCCTACTTTGTCAATGTAATCCAATCGGCGAGAAAAAGGGCATGAGAGGATAAAGGCTATCTCGCTCAAGATCCGCTTCTCTCAAAAGTTCAGTCCATAGTTATGTTGCTACTTCAATTGCAACTGATTTCAATTATTTGAATGTGTTCCTGAGGCTGGTAAGATCAGTATGAAATTTAAAATTAAAACTTTCAAAGATATACTGTACATTCATGCTTAGATACTCATTCAGCCGCCGGGTATACCACAGCAGTTCAATCAGATATATTCATTCAGTAGCGGCGGTTTGGTCGTCAGCCTCTTACTAGTGTAGTTTGCACAGTTCGTTTGTTAACTCCGTCAGATTCAATAAAAACCACCAGGCAACAGAGATTAAATAAAGATCAAAAGATCTGTTTCGCATAAAATAGTCCGACAATGAAACAAAAGACAAAAGAGAAGAAGGGATGTAAATCGAGTGGTGTTTGTGTGGCGAGTTACTAATGAAGCACCTCCACTGGTAAAGAAGGCGCTATCAGCGAAACTCCCAGACATCAGTCTCGGCCTCCAATGAATCAGAAGAACAGCTAAGCAAGTTAATCCGGGATTATGGAGGCCATGCAGCACGGATACGAAAAATACAAACCCAGATAAAAACACACATATTCGAGAGAGATTGTAAATGTTCAAGAACCAATCCGACACCCAGCAACAGAATTGGAGGGTGAGACACGGTGGAGGCTCTAGATCGGTGTACGCCCGCAACGGAACCAGCAATGGCACAAGAAAAGTCCACCCAGTTCTCTCGAAGGCAATGATGTACTTCTTTACTCCATTCTTACGAAACAAAATCGAGAGGGAAAACAAAAGCGGCAAAGAAATATTAAGACGACGCAAGCACCGCCGCCGAAAACTGCGAGAGCAAACGAAGAGGAGATCTAGGTTTAGGTTTAGGTTTCTAGCATGGGCTGCAGCGAGGGCGAAATGCCGGATTGCTCCTTGACCTTGTTTTTGGGCTTACGGGCCGTGAACTCGACTCTCTGTTTTTGACATGGTGAATTCGGAAATCACTAGAAAAAAGTTCCCTTTACACGCACCATCCTTTTAATTGTGACAAGTGTCGATTTCTCCTCACATGATTCAATTTTTTGTTGTCTACATGTGTGCCATGTGTCACAATTAGATTGAAAGTGGAGGAGTATGAGAGAGAAAGGGAGGGCATACACGTACGTGGGCATACAGTTTTCCCCTTTTACCTTTTATTTTTCAAATCTGAATTTTAAAAACGAAATATCTTGAGAACCGTTTATCCAAATTACGAACCGTTTTCACTTTTGAGCTCCTCGCGTCGAGATCTTCAAAACTAGATCCCATGTTGATATGTTTCGACGAACTTTTTTTTTGTACAACCGGTTATGTATAGTTGTACAACCTGTGTTTGTAGTTGTACAACATGTGTCTGTACAAACTGTGTATGCGTAGTTGTACAATCTGTATCTGTCTATTTGTACAACCTATGTCTATACAACCCGTGTCTGTTTACTTGTACAACCTGTGTCTGTCTATTTGTACAACCTGTGCCTGTACAACCCGTATCTGTCTAGTTGTACAACCTGTGTCTGTACAACCTGTGCCTGTATAGTTGTACAATCTGTGTCTGTACAACATGTGTCTATCTAGTTGTACAATCTGTGTCTGTACAAACCGTGTCTATTTAGTTGTACAATATGTGTCTGTACAACCTGTGTCTGTATAGTTGTACAACCTGTGTCTGTTTAGTTGTGTAGTTGTACAACATATTAGTTGTACAAACTGTGTTTGCATAGTTTGTACAACGGTCTCTATTTGTTCTGTACATCGTGCTCTGTACATAGCATGGTCTATTTTTCTCTTGTACGTCTGAATGTTTGAATCTCACGGATGCTTCAATCTGTACACCGTGGAGGAGATGGAGGCGTACACGGGGACTCAGTGCAGGACATGGAGCCGTACGCGCGGGGACCAGCTTCGGACAAGCCTCGCTCATTACGCAACCAAGCTTACGGTTCTCACGCCCGGTCGTGGACAAATTTGATTTTCCTACTCGTATAGGCCATCCACGTGGTACGCTCGTGTGCGTGGACTCCCCTTTCAGAAGGGTACCCTTTTAATAGTTGTACCCGGTGAAGTCAAAAGCTAAGAGCCTAGAGGGGAATTCTATTCTACGCTTTAAGCGTCACATGGCACAGAAACGCGCACCCAGCGGCTTCATCGGGCTCGGCCCATTTAACACGTCCCTAATAGTACTGTACTTGTGCAAGAATTTAAAATTTTGTTGAAATCAAAAAATGTTCCGAGATTCTAAAAAATGGTCACAACTATAAAAAAGTGTTCTTGTATTTGAAAATGGTTCATGAATTTGAAAAAATGTTCATGAATTTAAAATATCTAGAATTAAAAAAATCAGGAAAAATATTATGAATTTGAAAATGGTTAATGAATTTTAAAATCGGAACATTTTTAAATTTGAAAGTTTTTCAGATCTGGAAAATTGTCCGTGAATCAAAAAAAGTTCACGGAAAAATGTTCAAGAATTAAAAAATGGTTCATGAATTTTAAAAATGGTTCGTGAACTTTTTGAATTCTGAACATTTTCAAATTTTGAATATTTATCAAATCTAAACACTTTGAAAAATCTAGAAAAAGATTGAACAATTTTAAAAATCTGAACATTTTTAAAATTTGAACATTTTCAAAAAACAGAAAAATGAAATGGAAAAACGAACAGGAAAATGGACACAAACGAAGAAAAAACCTGGTTGAAAGCTTCCAGAAGGTTCCCAAAACTGACCAGGAAAAACTTTGTGGGCCGACCAAGTTAACACGATTCTATCGCTAAAGAAGCATGGGCGCATCGCCGCTAACGAGTGCTACGAGCGTAGAATTACCATCCTGGAGATATAGGAACATAATTGCGCGTTGAGGCACACGGAGCCGAGCTAGCCCACTTCTTCCCCCTTGCTTGTCCGAGCAGGCTAAAGCAGCGAGCGCTCCTATTTGCTACGCCACGCGAAGCGCACACACTCCCGCGGCACTCCTATTCTGGAAAAAAAAACCTGAACATTCGGGCCTCGGGTCATCGGTTTCAGTGTCTTCAAATGTGAGGTCACGCATAGATCTAGGTTCAAAGTTTAGGGTTTAGGGACCGTCAAAACCGAGCTTATTTTTTCAAGGATGTAGACAGAACTCTGTACCGACCTTTGTCCCTGTTGTATCTGAATGTGTATACTTTCTCGACAGTTGCTGCATGCCACCCACCCATAACTCTGTAGAGTTTCTTCAATTCTGTACCCTATGGATTGAATTCCTCGACCGACCGGCACAACCGTACAAGGTACTCCCGTCTAAACAGCGCCATTATTTTCTCCATCCAATGCCGACCTGCTGTAATGGGCCAGCCCAGTACCGCACACACGCGTAGCGTTGGATGTTGTTTGGGGATCAGCCCCGCCACAGACACAGCGTTCAGTAACCAGCCCATACCACTCACACCCAAAACCCGGGCGTTGAGTGGAGGAAGGCTGTCCTTATAAGCCAGTGCTTGGCCTCCTCAACTAGCGAGGTGGGACTAAAGCATGTCACGCATCCAGCTTCTCGGGGCGTGACAATCTCCCCCCCCCCCCCCCTCGGGGGCCGGGAGACGCCAGCTCTGATACCACTATAATGGGCCAGCCCAGTACCGCACACACGCGTAGCGTTGGATGTTGTTTGGGGATCAGCCCCACCACAGACACAGCGTTCAGTAACCAGCCCATACCACTCACACCCAAAACCCGGGCGTTGAGTGGAGGAAGGCTGTCCTTATAAGCCAGTGCTTGGCTTCCTCAACTAGCGAGGTGGGACTGAAGCATGTCACGCATCCAGCTTCTCGGGGCGTGACACCTGCCTAGCTCGGTCACGCAAATAGCAAAGGTAAGAAAACGTCGCGGAATGATGATAAGTGTAAACCTAGCTCGGTCGGCAGTGTGAAACCGTCGGTCGCCGGAGAGGAACGTTACGACCTGAACTGCTTGCTGTTCCTGGCAGCTGTGGCCTCGCATTCCAAGAGGACACGCTGAAAAGAGCCAGGTGTTAGAGATCGTGTATCAATTCAATGGTGAAGCCAAATTAATTTTGACGCGGACCCAATGCAGATCATCGACCGCTCACCATATAGTGCTCAGAGTACTTAAACAGCCGAGCATTAATGTACTTAAGCACGGCTTCAGCGGCCGTGATTCTCGAATCCAGATTTCCAGTGTATCGGCCTGAAAAAGAATATGCTTATCTCTTCTTTGTATTCTGTTTGGCTATCTGAACTGAGATGTTGCTGCCATTCAAAGTCCAACGGATTGGATTCTTTTCCATAACACACAGGTACTACTCGCACTTCTTTTCTGAATGAATACAGGTACCACCACCTGAAGTAGGAGAACCAAAAGATGAAGGATTTTGTTGCTTGATACCTGCCTGCACTGTACCAGCTTTTGGTTCCCTTGCGATTAATTCAGCGTGGACAATATCATATCCCCATCCGTTTCCGATTTAGATGCTCCTCCTACCTTTGCTACCCACAAGGGCAGATTAACTGAAGATAGAGAACTTCCGTGTGTCGAACTAGTACAGATTGCGTAGTTTAAACTCCCACAATTGCACATGGATACCCCTTCCAGTTGCATTATCCCCTATCGCTTACTCTTAGAAACTACAACCGTGTGTGAGGTCTCGAACAGCGTTTGACAGACAAATATTTGCATATGATTTTATTTTCTAAATCGTGTCCAATAGACCGCACACTATTGGAAAACCAAAATCGTGTACATAGTGCTCCATCATCGCACACCTTTTGTTTGCAATAATTGTGTAAAATGGAACCGTCTGTCTCTATACAGTTGTCTCTGTACAGTATTAGTTGCCCATTTTTTTCTGTGAACGGTAATTCCAAGTGACGAGTGTTTCAATCGTAAAATGCAATTATGGTCCAGCTATTATCCCGTGCTCGTGTATAACCCTAACAATAGAAAGTGCCGCCGGTAGCGGCAATGGCTCGCTATAAGTCAAAAATCCCCTACGAGATGCGATACTCCATGCGAACTAGGAAGCGGAGTTCCCGCATGTGCCTCCACCTTAAACCCCAAAAAACATGAACTACAACTACTTCAACTACTACTTCTTCTTCATGGCGCCTTCATGAGGCGGCACGGCGAACTGACGTGACTTTGAAGCCGTTGGAGTCGTCGGAGTCGTCATCGCCGAAGACATCCTCGTCGACAACATTGGCCTCGGCCATGGGCTCGATGTCGACGACCGCGAGCGGTTTGCAGACGACAGAAGGCCCGTGCTCCTCGTTGAAAAGGGATCGCCCGAGGACTCCGATGCCCCGTACTCATAGACCGGGGGCCGCGGAAGATCTCCACGCGCCTCTTTGTCGGGTAGGGCGGAGAACCCGTGCTCCTTGCAGAACAACTTCTCCGCCTCTCGCTCCGCCTCCCGCTCCTGCTCGTAAAAGGGTGCATCGTATAAGGCAAGTACACCTCCGAGTCCGACAACGGCGAGAACGGGTTGCCCGGATTCCACCACATTTTCGAGGGAGAAGAGAGAAAGAATGGGTCATGTTCTTCGATTGCAGTGTAGGCCCCCTTTTATTTTAGGGGTGGCGGGCGGGGAAACCATGGGGCAGGGTCCCACCTGTCAGCGCAGGGACGGTCCACACAATGTGACTCAGCAGCGAGACGCACTAGTGGTCAACGAGCTTGACCAGACGAAAACGCCCCGTTTGGCCATCTTCGAGCCTCCAAAGAGAGATGTGCGGCAAAACTTAGGAAAGCTAAACGAGTGGGGCAAAATTGAGGAGAACTAAGCGAAGTGGGGCTCCAAACTAAGAAACCCACGATTCAACTATATTAGCAAAGCTCATGATCACAATCAAAATTACATCATGGGAGAGAGAGATAACCACATAGATATTAGTACAAGCCCTCAGCCCTGAGAAGGACTACTCACAAATTACAATGGTGAGAAGAAGATGATGGAGAGGTGTAGGCCCGAAGAGATGATGGCGGCGACGGTCACGGCGCCGGCGGTGGGAGGCGGCCCTAGGGTGACGGCCTCCCTTTTATTTTGGCCTTGGTGTTGCTATGGAGGAGCCTCCCCCCCCTCCTGGCGGCTGCCAAGGAGAGGAAAATTTGTGACAATGGGTGGCTGCCCGGAAAAATAGGGTTTCCTCTCTTATATAGACCGGGATAATTCTCCTTGCCCCTCTGATTGATTCCCATTTGATCCAAGAGCTCTTGGAAATCTCTAGAACCTTCGTAGGGTTTCCTCACAGCCCCCGTGAGTCAACAGGGTCATGGCTTCGCCGAATCCATCAAGTTAGGAAACCGTCATGAACTTTCGGAATCCCGTAATCAGATCTTGGGTGCGTCCGGACTCCAAATAGGACGTTCTTTATCTCAAATTAAATCTATGTAAATTTACAACAGCGTCCACGACTAGCCTATTTCGTCTTATTTAGGCCAACACATGACGATCTCTGAAATCTGTTTGGGAGACAGATTTCAGGAAAGTCACA